>JAYMGJ010000140.1:0-140947 GCA_037178675.1 Scleroderma bovista | reverse complement strand
TTCTTCTCTTGCCAATGTTGTCCTGTGTAAAATTTTCTAATTTTGCTGAGTCGTCGTCTTCATCCAGATACGAAGTAGGTATAACTATGCTGCTGACGCTTGTGGGTGTGGGTGGTGGCTGAGTGGCACTGGAGTGAGTAGACTTAGCACTCCCCTTGAGCCTATGGGATGTTGGGTTTGAAAGTGAAGAAGTGTGGGAAGCGACTCTTGTGGTATGAGCAACCTTAGTACTTCCATATTTCTCCTTCCAGTCCTTGACTTTTCTGACACCTGTGATGTTGTTCTTCGCAGAGCTAGGTTGTGTATTGAAGAAGTCCCAGTAAAAAAGAACGGTTTCAGTGAGTAGGAGCATTTTTGGGAATAGTGATGGGAAATGGTACAACTGACGTGCTGTTCCCAGGGAATTTTTGCAAGGAGGCATTTTGGGCTGCATCAACAAGGTCGCGTGTCATCATTTTCTGTGCACATCGCTTCTTCCCCTTGACAGCTTCATCACAGGCTTCTGCATTATCTTCAATGTACTCCTCTTGCTTGGTACCTTCAATATCATCAACAGGCTCTTCAAGTTGCCCGTCAACACCTGGAAAATGAGTCTGGTAAGTTCTACCAGTCAACTTTGTGATGTGATCACTCACCATGTGTTACTACAGCCAGCCTTTGTGACAGCGGTGCCTTGCGAGGCTTTGGCTGATGGCGTGCTGTCAGTAAATCCTTCTCTGCCTGGGTTCCTTCACTAATGATTTCAGCGACCCATTTTATGGTATGAGCTTGAACACTTTGTTGTTCATGTTTTTCCTGCTCTTTCCAAGCGTCGTCTTGACGCTTTTGCTCCAAGGTACGGTGCTTCTGGATTGTGTCAAGGACAATTTGGCCAGGATGTTGATTGGCGTTCTTGGCACAGGTGACAGGACACAACATTTAGTCCAACGGTACAGATGGACGAAGGGAGTATTTTAGGTTTTGTGTGTCTTCTGGCCCACAACCGAGAACAAGTCTTCCCACCCTCAGGCTGTCACAACTTAGCCAATAATTTTTCTAACTGTGTTGATATTGAAGTACCCATTTTCTCTCAAGTACCACTGAAATGCGATGAGCATACACTGCCTGTCGGATTCCATGCCGATTTTCTAGCTGCCATCGTTCATTCAAGTCACTTTGTGGCCTCAAGGCACACCTTCGCACTATCCATAACCACAACTTTAATGAATCCCATGATGACACTCAACAGGAGCAACCTCCCCCAGACGTTTTAAGGGACTGCCATGAGAAGCTGACAGGTTAGCGTCATTTCTACTTGTGTACTCGCTGATTTATATTGTGCAGGAAGGATTTGTAGTGAGAATGGCATGGATATTCCTCAAGACTCGCCGCCTCCACCCCATACTCCCCAAGGTCCAGAAGATTGGACACCATACTGAAACCGCTGTGCGCCTAAGTGAGGGAAGAGGTCAGAACAACCAACAACCAACACCAAATGACAGCAATACGCGAGTGGTGGTCTTCCTTTGCGTTTCTGGTATTTAATGTCCTCAGGGGGATGTGCTGCACGCCTTCAGGCAGGATGCAGGAGGGAAGGGAAGAGCTTCTGATGGGGATGGAATGCAACTTGGGATGGTATTGACTCCTCTTCAGCCTACCACAGTGGTTAGGAAGAGTCCTGGGATAGAAAAGCGATGATAGATTGATGACAGGGGTGTAACAGCAGTGATGGAGCAGAGGGGAAGCAAGGGGACAGTTCCTGCTTCAAGAATGCGATGGACAGTGATGGGATAGAGTGGACAGTGATGCTAGACTGCGCTTCAGCCTAGAGAAATGATCAGATACAAGATATATCTGATAAACAGCAATATAGGAGCTTTAGGCCAGCACTGAGTGACCTACAAGTCCAAAGACAGAGATAGAGCTTATAGACAGTGAGGGAGAGTGAATGTGGTCGCTTTATTGAGGGGGAAGCAGACACTTCCTTGCAGCCTTTGGCTGCTGCTTTATATACAGGAGGGGCTGTGGCCCTGTAAGCACAAATGACTAAGTGCTTGGTAAGAGATTGGTAAGAAATTGGTAAGCGATTGATAAGCAGTGTAATCAGGCTGAGTCATTGATGGGGAGAGCCTGAACAAGCTGCTGAGCCAAGGGAAAGAGCAAAAACATAGGTAAAAAGGGGTGTATAACCAAGAATATGGAAAAATCATTGCATGGGGCCCAAAAGAGAGGGGGAGAAAGCATGGGATGAGTAGATCGAAGCTAAATGAGCATATGCGATGACATAATGCATATGAATCATAGGGGCATGAGTCATGAATTGATAAGCAGCATGATAAGCATGATTTGAAGGATGATTGGTAAGTGATTGGTAAGGGGAGTAATGGGGATTAGTAATGCCAAGAGGGGATGAATAATGCGCAGCAGAGTGAGTCAGAGTGAGCCAGAGTGACTCTGTGTGACTCAGAAAGAAGGGAAGCACAACCTATGATTTATTGAACTTTAGATCTGGAGATGAGCTTCTGAAGCAGTGCCACTGATGGGAGTGGCTGGGGGATAATAAAAGAATTGATCCAACCAGAAGAGCAGTGTCAGGGGGCCTGGAATGACAAGTAGAGTCACAGCTGGTCACAGAGTGTCACAAATCCCTTGGATTGAGCTTCTGTAGAGCAAAAACGCGAAATTTGGTGCTCCCGAAGTGCAGTCTTCCCTTGAGCAGTAAGGGGAAGGTTCTGTACTCTATTAGGGCTCCTAAGAAGGGTTCTAGAGCACTGTTTCATTCGTGTTTGTTGCGGGATAGCAGGGAAGAGAATTGCAAGTAGTGGTTTCAACGTGTCCAGGGAAGTGAGATGAATGATAGAGGGAGATGGATGTGACAGGACTCTGGGATGAAAGGACCATATGCAGAGGACTCAGGAGACACAGAGATGACCAGGTATAAATTTTCAAGTCTAACAATAGACTTGAGACGACCAAAGTATGTGCACGACGCAGGACTGATGAGGAGAACGCGCTGACCGAGAACGAGAGGGACTGAGGGAGCAGGCTGGGAAGATATGTACCAGACAGTACACAGGAGCTCAGGGAGAGGCTGTCCCAAGAGCAGGACATAGTTGAGGTCTGCTGCAATAGCGGAGAAACGTTCCAGAGAAAATGCGGACTCCATAGTGAGTGATGAAGTGGGTGTCTGGATTGCGGGTGGAATATCTCCGTGGGAAATAAACAGATTTACATCGGAACTTGACAGGCAGATAGACCACGGTCTAGGCTCCATGATGGTATAGTCACATGATTGATAGCTTCAAAAATGGCAGAGCTATTCAAAATATCAGAATGCCGGCACTGGGCACCTAAATTTGACATTTGGGCGCTAAAAATGATTCTTCCTTTTCTCCTTCGTTTCTCCTTCGTTTCTCCTGCTTCTTTGGTTGTTCTTGTATGGGAGTTGGACTGCAGTAGGTTGCATTCCTCTCTCATACTGAAATGATCATCAATCCTTGGATTCTTCTGCTTCTTGGCAGTTCTCGTGCGATAGATGACTGTCCATGTTGGCATTCATCTCTCGCATCAGGATAGTCATTCTTGTGCGATAGATGGCTACAACGAGCTTGTATTCATTCTTCGCATAAGGATAGTCTTGACTTTGTGTGATATGGATAGCGAGGGTTGTCTGTATCCCTCAAGTCGGGACAATCTTTCAACAGATCTTGGGTGTGCATTCTTCGCATTAGTTTCATCGGCTAACTTTCTCCATGTCCACAGTACCAAACACGTTTGGTGCGTGACACCGCCTGGAATTTGAGACTGCACAGCTGCTTTTTTCTGACGTGCAGATGTCAGCAGGTAACATTGACCATTTACTTCACTTATGGGGTGTGTCTCTTGCAGCCTATGAAGATAGTCTGCCATTTGCTGGCCATGAGGACCTCTATACAACTATTGATGCAACCCCAATAGGCGACACTCCATGGAAGAGTTTTGGACTTGGGTACAGTGGTGACAAGCCATCGGTGGATGTGCCCTCGTGGATGGATAAGACACATGATGTCTGGTATCGGGACCCTCGAGCTGTGATCAAGAACATCTTTTCCAATGCCGATTTTGACGGAGAAATTGATTACGTGCCCTACCGTGAGTTTTCCGAAGATGGCTCACAAAGGTATAAAGATTTTATGTCGGGCGATTGGGCTTGGGATCAGGCTGTGCGTATGAGTTACCTTATTGCTAATGGGCACTCTAATAACTAACCATCTTTTCAGGATGAAATCTCACAGGATGCACAGGCCGAGGGTGCAACATTTGTTCCCATCATCCTTGGAAGCGACAAAACAACTGTGTCGGTTGCTACAGGCCAGAATGATTACTGGCCCGTGTACCTTTCTGTTGGCAATGTTCACAATCACGTCCAGCGCGCACACCATAATGCCGTTGTTCTACTGGCATTCTTACCTATTCCAAAAGGTACATTACATTTATCTTCAATCATCTCCCTTGCACCTACTAATCTGCCTCAAGCGGCCAAAAAATGCTCTGATGATGTCAGCTTCCGCAAGTTCAAGAAACAAATCTTTCATACAGCACTTGCCCGAATTCTTCAGCCGCTCAAACATGGCATGACAACACCAGAAGTTCTCCGTTGTCCAGATGGCCATTTTCGTCGTGCCATCTATGGCATTAGACCTTATATCGCTGACTACCCCAAACAAGTTCTACTTGCCTGTATTGTACAGAACTGGTGTGGCCGGTAAGTAGATATAGATTGAACTCACTCATGCACACCTGATGGCCCACTTCAGATGTATGGCGTTCCCAAACAATTTGGATGAAGGTGGCGCACCCCGTTCCCGTGCACTCACCGATGCGCTAAAAGAGGCATTTTCATTTGTTGAACTATGGGATGAATGGGGCTTGGATGCAGAAGTTACAGTACGAACTTTACTATATCAAATTGATGACAACTCATTCATTCACAGCCGTTTACTGACGAGTTTCCCCATGCCAGCATTTATTTACTATTGGCACCTGACATCCTACACCAGTTAATCAAAGGTGCCTTCAAGGACCATTTGGTTGAATGGGTCACAAAGTACCTCGAGCAGGAGCATGGGAAGGCCGGCGCGAAGGCTATTTTAACTGATATTGATCAACGGTAGGGTGTTGCTTCACTCAGAGTCAAGCATTTACTAATCCTTGGGTGATAGTATTTCAGTTATTCCACCATTTTCAGGTCTGCGCCGTTTCCCTGAGGGGCAGGGATTCTCGCAATGGACAGGTGATGACTCAAAGGTGCTTATGAAGGTTTACCTGCCGGCCATTGAGGGGCACGTCCCCTGTGATGTTGTTCATACTTTTTGGGCATTTTTAGAGTTTTGTTACCTTGTTCGCCAGGATGTCATCACTGACCAAATGTTAACGGGACTTCAGTGCGCACTCACACGATTCCATCGGTATTGTGAAATATTCCGCACACTAGGTGTCCGTCCAGATGGATTTTCGCTTCCCCGTCAACATTCCCTTGTTCACTATGAGGCGCTCATCAGGCTATTTGGTGCCCCAAATGGTCTTTGCACGTCAATTACGGAGTCCAAACATATCAAGGCGGTGAAAGAACCATGGAGGCGCTCCAGTAAATTTAAGGCGCTTGGTCAAATGCTGTTGACGAATCAACGTTTGGACAAACTTGCGGCAGCAGCGATTGATTTTGAAAAGTGTGGAATGCTCAAGGTTTCGGTCACATCAAGTCACATCCAGCATCTATGTAGCGTTGACATGTCATTGACATGTCATTACTATTGAACTGATTCAACTTCACAGGTGGCCGTGGAATTGATTCTGCTCATGCCTACCAAGAGGCTGAGCCAGAGGGAGACCAGTTTGATGACACCAACGATGCTGGTGTCATTGACGCGAGGTTGGGAATTATTCATTCTACAGTTAAACTAGGAACTCCTGGTATGTCAAGTCCCTGTGCTTTATTACATGCTTTGGTGCTAATTAGAGCAGCACGAAACTGTGCTACAAAAATCCTTGCACTTGCAGACGAACTTGGCATACCAGCGTTGCCTGATCTTATTCGGGATTTTTTGTCTCACCAGCTCGATGCTGACACTGGCCTCCAGCACCTGACGATGTCCACTGGCCGAGTACGAGTTTCTCATTCTGCTAGTGCAACCTTTGTTTCCCCAAGCGATCCATGTGGGATTGGCTGCATGCACCACGAACAGATCAGAGCAACACCTTCTTGGTACCACGGCCCAGAACACTATGACACAGTATTCGTGAATACAGATGATGGGCATGAAGGTATGCTGGGTATGCATGTTGCACGGGTTCTCTGTCTTTTCGTGCTACCGTGCACAGATGGGTTATCTTATCCCTGTGCCCTTATACATTGGTTTGACTACGTTGCAGAAGATCCTGATGAACTAACTGGGATGTGGATGGTGAAACCATCCTTGGCCAACAGAACTCGCGACCTCGCTGTCATTCACATCGACACCATTGTCCGGGCCGCTCATTTAATTCCAATTTTTGGTTGGGAGCGTGTTCCGCCATTCATCACCTTTCATAACTCCTTGGACACCTACCGTGGTTTCTATATCAATCACTTTGTGGACCATCATGCATTTGAGCTGTCATTTTAATCTAAAGAGCCTCACTGGTGCCAGCCCTTAACCCACCTATTTCCTTCCGCCAATGAAAAAGTCGACCCTACCACCCACCGCTATACTGTTTGCCCATAGTTGTGGCATCAACCCATTGCCATCAAATGTCCCTCGCCAACACATTCTACATCATCACCCGCCTCATCTGTGTCACCCACCTCATCTGTGTCACCCACCTCATCTGTGTCACCCACCTCATCTGCGTCACCCACCTCATCTGCGTCACCCACCTCATCTGCGTCACCCACCTCATCTGCGTCACCCACCTCATCTGCGTCACCCACCTCATCTGCGTCACCCCACACCAGTTGGCATTGAGGACCTTCTGGCCAAGATTGTGTCTGCTTCATCATTGCCGGGGTACGTTTGCCTTCGTCTCCCCAGTGATGTGGTAATTCTGCAATCGTATACAGTGGTCGCTGTCAAATGTCCCGCCTCATCTGCGTCACCCCTACACCAGCTGGCATCAAGGACCTGGCCAAGATTGTGTTGGCTTCGTCATCGCCGGGGTACTCGAAGTTGCCAGAATGTGCCATTCAAGAGCCACTAACCAAAAGCAAGATTTTTGCCTTTGTCTCAGCAGTGTGATAATTCTGTACACATGTACTCACTTGCCACTGATATCGTATACAGCGCCGTCGCCAACGATCGCTATTTAATGGACAAGACAATGCACACAGTCTTATCTCTCCCATTCATATCTAATGGCTTTGATGGTGCGCCCATCTTTTATGATAAGTCACCCCTTTCTTCTCATCTGCATTCTACTAATTATCTGGTCAGTTTCTGGTTGACGATATCCAATTGATATCCATTATACGCCGCAGCTGGAGGCTAACTACCTCCATGCCTCTATAACCACTGTTTTCCAAATTCATACGACCCAGCCTAAAGGTGACCTCCTTGTCTTCCTAACTGTGAGGTTTTTTTTTACAATATTCTCATGCATTGTGTCAGGGTCAAGACGAAATTGAGGCCGCACACAAGAGTCTCCAAGAAACTGCTCTGTTCATCATTAACCCTGGTTTTGTGAAACAGAATGCTTACAATCCGAGGATGGGTATGAGCTCTCTTGTGGTTGTTCCAGTAAGTGACTATATTTATGGGAGAGATGATCGCTCTCTGACTCGCTTTAGCCCAGTGCTCTTGGGCCTCAGCAAATCAACAAGCTGGTCGTGCAAGTTGTGTGGGGCCTGCCTGGGAAAGCATTCCAGCTGTATACGAAGTGGGCATATGCGAACGAACTTGAGGAGAACACTGTCCCCAAGATTCGGGACACAAATCTTGGCATGACTGCCCTTGTCCTGAAATCACTGGGGATTAACAATTTCATGGATCCTCTACCGGGAAAACACCGATCTGCGCACTTGAATTGCTCTATGCACTTGGAGCACCAATGATCGAGGAGAGATGACAAAGCTTGGTCGGTGAGTGGCAGAATTCCCTGTTGATTCTATGCTCAGCGGGCACTGATATCGTATACAGCGGTCGCCATCAAATATCCCTCGCCCATATACTCTACATCACCACCCAGCGAATGAACTTGAGGAGAACACTGTCCCTGAGATTCGGGACACAAATCTTGGCATGACTGCCCTCGTCCTGAAATCACTGGGGATTAACAACTTCATGGATCCTCTACCGGGGGAAACACCGATCTGCGCACTTGAATTGCTCTATGCGCTTGGAGCACTAAATGATCGAGGAGAGATGACAAAACTTGGTCAGTGAGTGGCAGAATTCCCTGTTGATTCTATGCTCAGCAGGTACTTGGGCACTGATATCATATTCAGTGGTCGCCATCAAATATCCCTCACCCATGTACTCTACATCACCACCTGCCTCATCTGCATCACCCCCACACCAGCTGGCATCAAGGACGACCTTCTGGCCAAGGTTGCATCAGCTTTGTCATCGCCAGGGTACTCAAAGTTGTCAGAACACGCTGTTCAAGCACCCTTCATCTCCCCAGTGTGTGGTAAATCTGTACATATGCACTCGTCACTGATATTGTATACAGCACCATCACCGACCTGGCCTGTGACACACGATCGCTATTTAATGGACAAGAAAACCTGCAGCCTTATCCCTCCATATAATGGCTCTGGTACGTGGGCCTATCCAACCAGCCCATCCATTGTACACTACACAACGCCTCTCACCCCCGGATACCTTATCCAGGCTCCAGCTTCCAACGTGCAATAAAAGCCCTGATCGATACTAGTGTTTGTTTTGCGGCAACTGCAGCTGGCTTCGTCTGGCTCGACAGTCAAGCTCATGTACGTTCTCGCGCATGTCCCTACCACACGAAATATTGTGCCCATGACAAGTTCGTCACCCATTTGCGGCACTTGTTCTCCTTCAAGAGGACAGCGCCCTTCGTCTTTTTTCATGCTCTTATTTACTTACTACTATGTGTACAACTTGGACCAATATAATCACACTTGGGTTCCTTTGCTCAACTTAAGTGCTTGGTGCAATCTCGGACCAAGTGAACTAAGTAAGCCTTTTTAGCTTCGCACAACTTAGCATCTTGGCATGAGTGGCTAAGCAATTAAGCCACAATAAATCACAATAAAGTTCAATTAAGCAACATGTAGGTTTCCTGATGAACAGCCATGGATGCCCGCCATCATCTTTGAAGAATCCATTGACGTCTTCCAACTGCCAGGCTGAAGATGGTGAGTGTCAAGACCGGTTCTCCCCAACGATCTTACTAGGAGGTCCAGAGGTGCAGGGAACTAATGAGGAGATAAGTCCAGACACTAGTAGGTGCTAGTTAGTGCGGAGAGTCAAGTCCGGGTCAAATGAATGAAGTCCGGGCACTAGAGGAGCACAGGGAGTAAGTCTGGGTTTTTGCGGAGTAAGTCCGGACCGCGGGAAAGTGGTCCGGAGTTGAGCGCAGCTTGTCTGGAGCGAAGGACATCCCAGAGGTGGGATAAGTCCTGAGAGGTCTAGCGTTGAGTCTGGGACAGAGGTGGCTTTTGCCCTCGTGCAAGTAGGAGACTTGCTAGGATCGGACATAGGACCAAGGGGACGAGATAGGGTGGAGGCCAGAGTTGGCCGGAGTTCAGGAGAACAAGATGGGATTAGGAGAGCATGGTGGGTAGTACAGAGTGGGGAGTATCTTAGTCGAGATTTGATCTAAGGATCTACTAGGCCAGAGTACGGTAGTTTATATAGTAATGAGAACTAGGGTGAGTACATATGGTGACAAGTAAACACCTTAGTTGGGATAAGGGATGGAGCAGAAGCAGACAGGAAAATAAACCAGGTACAAGAAAATAAACCAGGGACAGGAAAATAAACCAGAGCGGAAGCAGAAACGGGGAACTAGGATTACAGGGACGACGGAGCAGATGCAGGGACAAGTAGGTAAAGGGAACTAGGTCAGAAGAGGACAAGTAAGGGTTGGAGGTGGACTTAACTAATGTTAAGTCCAGAGCGATGTCCAGGACCGGAGGAAGCGGGACCGGAGGAAGTGCACGAGCGGAGGAAGTGCATGAGCGGAGGAAGTGCAAGAGTGGAGGGAGTGCACAGGTGGAGGAAGGGCGGAGTAGCCGGAGGAAGGTCCGGAGTTGGACATGGAAATGTCCAAGGCCATTGGTGGACCTATCAGAGGGAGTGGAGTGGAACAGGAGCAGACCTGAGCCGGAGTTGGATGTACCAGCCAGAGTTGGGCTATGTTGCAGACAAGACCAAGGGAGTGGCCGGACTGAAACCAGAGTAGCGACAAGTGGTAGGTACAGGTTCGACATGGCGGAGTTAGACCGCAGATATGTCTAGAGGAAGACAGGGGTTAGTCCCGAGGTGGAGATGGACGTAGTGACCAGAGTTGGGCTGGAGTGCAGCTACGGGGCTGGAGATGGCTGGACTAGATCCGGAGTTGCGTCTATGCCTAAGGAGTGGTCAGGCGGGCCAGGGTTAGACCAGAGTTGCGACTGGGAAAAGTATGGATATGACAGTGAGACGCTCTAAGACTTCATTGTATTCATTAGTTCAATGCTGACTGGACCACCTAGGGACTACATTTGAATATGTTGTGGGTAGACTTATTGTGGTAAAATTGGATTAGTGACAAACAAGAATTTTGAATATCTTTACAATGTAGATATGTACTGCATGTCACATATTGTATACTTATGTTGTACACCAGCATAGCCTATCAAGGAAAAGATCAGATAATAGGGACTTGGAAGCTCAGTGCTCAGCTGCCCGGTGGTGTTAATGTTACTAATTTTAAGTACAGGTAACTTCAGCTTGATAATTGACAATGATCTGGCTGCCAGGGCGGCACACCCACTTCTACCAGACTTCATAGTGAGTACTTTTTATCCTGTTTAATGTCCATCTTACTCCACCACCAGCTGTATAACGCCCCAGCATATTCTGTTTGGACACTGGAACCCGCAACGCCAACATACTACCCGTCTTGATGCTGGCACGACCATTTCAATGCCGACCCAACCGATCTCCACCCTAGCACCATCTGTCTTGATGCTAGCACAGCCAAGTGTCAGCAGTGCCAATTGCAACACCCATCAGTTCCAGACTAAGGTGTCGCCAGCCCGAATACCAGCTTTCTGCATGGTGGAGCCCTGGCTCTCTGCATGTCACCCCCAACCCACTCCCATTCACTGCCAGCCCCAACCAGTCATGATGCTCAGCCGTTCGACATCAACACCACCTAGTGCATGTATTTATTAGTGCTTTGCTAGTAGTATTGAATACATATTATTTTTATAAGAGATACTGAGCCTGTTGATAGCTAGAAGGCTGTACAGTTGGAATCATTATGGTCGTCAATCTGACATTTTTGCTTCCACCACTATGGCAATGGGTGATTGTCCAGAACTGTCCAGTCACATTACAACTATGGGAAAATATGAAACAATATAGATAGATTACTAATTTATGCCAGTTTACAGATGCAGACTGTACAGATTTGCACATAGATGTGTGAACTGTGGGACCTGTAGCCAAAAAGGGCTGTTTTGCTGATGTACCTGCCTTTCTCTCTCCCACTTGGGATCAAGGTAAGCCTGTGGGGAATGCATTGTTGCCAGGTGGGCAACTACGTCGTCTCCATCCTTGGCATGTGCAAGGTGCATCTGACTGCCTTGGTTCTGGCATTTTAAGGGAGGAGGATATGGCGCCGAGGCTGCATCTCATGCTTTCAGCACATAGGTATGCACTCGTTCCCCCTCAACGTCTCTTTCAGCCACTTTTCTTTCTCTCCCATTTAGGATCAAGGCTGTGCCTGTGAGGAATGCATTGTCACCAGGTGGGCGACATTGTTGTCTCCATCCTTGGCTGCTTTAGATTCTCCCATGTCTGTCAAACAGTTGCTGCTTGGCAGTATCTTGTTCATTTCGCCATGGGTCTCTATCTGGGGGCAACGCCTCTCCAGGGCCTTGTTTAAGGGCTCAGTTTAGAGGAGGGTATGGCATTTTTCGTGTACAGGACCTGCTGGTGCTTGTCACCCAGGGTTGTGTCCTCTGTCAGGGTTCTGGTGTATCCTCTTGGTACATGTCCATAGGAGTAGGATGGTTTCCTTGTGATGCGGTTAGCTTTGTTTCAATAACTGTTTACTCACCTAGTTAAGAGCTATCAGGGCTCATAACCTGTTGTGATTGAGTGCAAGAAGTGGGTCTGCTGTCACGCACCAAATGTGTTTGGTACTGTGGACATGGAGAAAGTTAGCCGATGAAATTAATGCAAAAAACACACCCAAGATCTGTTGAAAGATTGTCCCGACTTGAGGGATACAGACAGCCCTCGCTATCCATATCACACAAAGTCAAGACTATCCTTATGTGAAGGATGAGTACAAGCTCGTCATAGACATCTATCGCACAAGAATGACTATCCTGATGCAAGAGATGAATGCCAATGCTGACAGTCATCTATTGCATGAGAACTGCCAAGAAGCAGAAGAATCCAAGGAATGATGATCATTTCAGTATGAGAGAGGAATGCAACCTACTACAGTCCAACTCCCATACCAGAACAACCAAAGAAGCAGAAGAAATGATAGAGAAACAAAGGAGAAAAGGAAGAATCATTTTTAGTGCCCAAATGTCAAATTTAGGTGCCCAGTGCTGGCATTCTGATATTTTGAATAGCTCTGCCGTTTTTGAAGCTATCAATCATGTGACTATACCATCATGGAGCCTAGACCATAGTCTATCTGCCTGTCAAGTTCCGACGTAAATCTGTTTATTTCCCAAGGAGATATTCCACCTGCAATCCAGACACCTGCTTCATCACTCACTATGGAGTCCGCATTTTCTCTGGAATGTTTCTCCGCTATTGCAGCAGACCTCAACTATGTCCTGCTCTTGGGACAGCCTCTCCCTGAGCTCCCATGTACTGTCTGGTACATATCTTCCCAGCCTGCTCCCTCAGTCCATCAGCAAACCGACCCTAATGGCTAGCCGAGCTGACAGCCCTTGACAGCACTTAGCCGACCACCCAGCCTGTCTAACTCTGTGCCAGTCTGTCCGACTCCATGCCAGGCTGGTTCCCAGTCACTCAATTCAAGTATCCAGTAGAGTATTTAAAAAAAAGTGTATTAGAACTAAAGGTAAACTATGGAGTACATCACAAATAACTAAATAGTATATTTATACAATGGGGGAATGCAGGGGGGGCGATCGTTGCGTCATCGTGTCGTCACCATCGATAGTGATGGGGGGTTGTCATCATTGTTGTCGTCATTGTCGTCGGTGGCCACATTGACGATGTTGATGGTGTGGTTGTCATCGTCATTGGTGGTCACATCGACGACGCTGGGGATGTGGGTGCCAACGCGTCACCGCCATTGATGCTGGGGATGGTCGTCATGTGTGTCGGCATTGGTGGCCTTGTTGATGACGTTGACGGCAGGGGTCATCATCAGTGGTGGCCACATTGATGGCATTGGTGGTAGGGGGTTGTCGTCGTCAACAGAAGTGGTGGTGGTCGCATTGACAATGCTGGTGGTGGGTCGTTGTCATCATTGGCAGCGGCGGCGTTGGTGGCCTCGTCGACGGTGTTGATGGTGGGGGTTGTCATCGTCATTGTCCTCGCATTGGTGGTGGTGATGGGTGGTGCTGGTGGCCGAGCCGTCGTCATTGTCGTCTGGTCGACGACGCTAGTGGTGGTGGTGGTGGTGGTTTATGTCGTCGCTGTCGTCCGTGGTGGGGTCATCATTGTTGTTGCTGATGGTGGTCGTGTCGACGTGTGTAGTGACGTGGTAATTGCTATTAGGAAATGTTGGTAGTTCAAAATGCTGATATAATCATGTACACAAACATGCGCACACACACACACTTCAAAAAGTTCTCTAAGTTCTTCATCCTTATCCTCTCCATCTTCCACCACCACACCATGTGTCAACCACCACCGACAGCCATTACCACCATCGACGATGACGGCCACCACCACCACCACCACTGTCAACAATGACGCAACCACTACTGGCGTCGACAGTGACGTGACCACTACCAGCACTGATGCGACCACCACCGTCGATGGCAACAGGACCACCATCACCACCATCGATGGGACCACCAAACCAGTGTCGACGGTGATGCGACCACCACCACCACCACCACCATTGACGGTGATGCAACCACCACCACCACCATTGACGGTGACAAGACCACCATCACCACCATCGACAGGACCACCACCAACATCCATGGCGAGGCAAGCACCACCACCACTGTCAACAGGACCACCCCACTACCGATGATGATGACGACCACTTGCATCGTCGTCGCAGCCACCATCAGCGACGATGCCCACCCCACCACCGTCAATGATGATGATGATGCCACCACTCCCCGCCTGCATTGATGACGGGATCACCACCCACCCACCACCTGCGTTGATGGCCACTCCATCATCAGCGACGACATGGCCACCACCAGTGACAACAACGACAGCTTCCACCTCAACGACCACCATTAGTATATAATATTTATTCTTTGTACTGTGCACAATTAATATAAATTGATTAACCTCAACATTGAGTGAACTAAGATGGTTGAAAACTAAGTACAGGTAGTAAAAATATTGGTACTGTTGGCTTGTACAAGTACTTATGGAACAGTTTGTGACAGTCTGGGACAGCTGGAACAACCTGGGACAAGTACTGGAACAGTCTGTCCAGTACTAGCCAGTTAGGTACCTTGTTGGGAGAGCTGGGGTTCTGGGAGAGCTGTCCAGTACTGGACAGTACTGGACAGGTGAGGGTTGGTTTGCTGATGTCCCTCTCATTCTTGGTCAGCACATTCTCCTTGTCAGTCCCACATTGCACATGTACTTTGGTCATCTCAAGTCTATCATTAGACTTGAAAATTCATACCTGGTCGTCTCTGTGTCTTCTGAGTCCTCTGCATATGGTCCTTTCATCCCAGAGTCCTGTCACATCCATTTCCCTCTATCATTCATCTTGCTTCCCTGAACACGTCGAATCTGCTATTCACATTTCACTTCCCTGCTATCCTGCAACAAACATGAATGAAACAGTGCTCTAGAACCCTTCTTAGGAGCCCTAATAGAGTACAGAACCTTCCCCTTACTGCTCAAGGGAAGACTGCACTTCAGGAGCACCAAATGTCACGTTTTTGCTCTACAGAAGCTCAATCCAAGGGATTTGTGACACTCTGTGACCAGCTGTGACTCTACTTGTCATTCCAGGCCCCCTGACACTGCTCTTCTGGTCGGATCAATTCTTTTATTATCCCCCAGCCACTCCCATCAGTGGCACTGCTTCAGAAGCTCATCTCCAGATCTAAAGTTCAATCAATCACAGGTTGTGCTTCCCTTCTGTCTGAGTCACAGAGTCACTCTGGCTCACTCTGACTCACTCTGCTGCACATTATTCATCCCCTCTTGGCATTACTAATCTCCATTACTCCCCTTACCAATCACTTACCAATCATCCTTCAAATCATGCTTATCATGCTGCTTATCAATTCATGACTCATGCCCCTGTGATTCATATGCATTATGTCATCGCATATGCTCATTTAGCTTCGATCTACTCATCCCATGCTTTCTCCCCCTCTCTTTTGGGCCCCATGCAATGATTTTTCCATATTCTTGGTTATACACCCCTTTTTACCTATGTTTTTGCTCTTTCCCTTGGCTCAGCAGCTTGTTCAGGCTCTCCCCATCAATGACTCAGCCTGATTACACTGCTTATCAATCGCTTACCAATTTCTTACCAATCTCTTACCAAGCACTTAGTCATTTGTGCTTACAGGGCCACAGCCCCTCCTGTATATAAAGCAGCAGCCAAAGGCTGCAAGGAAGTGTCTGCTTCCCCCTCAATAAAGTGACCACATTCACTCTCCCTCACTGTCTATAAGCTCCCTCTTTGTCTTTGGACTTGTAGGTCACCCAGTGCTGGCCTAAAGCTCCTATATTGTTGTTTATCAGATATATCTTGTATCTGATCATTATAGAAAGGTGGTGGTCTGCACAGGGAAGGTCTAGCCTAAGGAAGGGAAAAGGAGGAGACCTGTAGGTAACCTCAGTATGCTGGCAAGCTACTAATATATTAGATATACCTGTAGGTAACTACAAGGTATCAGTAAGTAGGAAGTAGTCAGTAGGAATGGTACTCACCCTCAGTATGCTGGCAAGCTACTGAGGGACTATGGTAATAGAATCTCTACTGTAGTGTGATGCATGCTTATGTAAGTAAGTAAATATACCACAACAATCTGTTTATCTCCAACAATCATTTCTCTAGGCTGAAGTGCAGTCTAGCATCTCTGTCCACTCCATCCCATCACTGTCCATCACATTCTTGAAGCAGGAACTGTCCCCTTGCTTCCCTGTTGTCCCATCACTGCTGTTACTACCCCCCTATCATCAATCTATCATCGCTCCTCAATCCCAGGACTCTTCCTAACCACTGTGGTAGGCTGAAGAGGAGTCAATACCATCCCAAGTCGCATTCCATCCCCATCAGAAGCCCTTCCCTTCCCTCCTGCATCCTGCCTGAAGGTGTGCAGCACATCCCCCTGAGGAGATTAAATACCAGAAATGCAAAGGAAGACCACCACTCACATATTGCTGTCATTTGGTGTTGGTTGTTGGTTGTTCTGACCTCTTCCCTCACTTAGGTGCACACCATGGGAGCGGGCGCAGAAGCAGAAGCCTAGCTAGGCTGAGAGACTCAGGATCAGACAGAGTGGGGGTGAGCAGATTCTTCTTAGCCCCCTATTCTACTCAAGCTATATACTGTGTATTTAGGGGTTTAGGAGGTGGCTGCCAGCTTGTGGCTATGTCAGCCTCAACAATGACAATGTGATGGAAATGGCATGTGAGGTACTAGACCATGATGCCAGGAGGGATCTCCATTGCAGTTACTTGGCATCATTGTGATTGATGATGTATGAAGTGATCTGATGAGGCAGGCTCCTCCCCACCCCTTTGCTGTTTGAGGAGTGAATCCTAGTATGTACAACATCAGGAAATCGATGAGAATTTGAGATGGCTTTATATAACTTTACCTTTCATTGTCACTTCAATAATGGAGATCATGTGCATCATTATGATATGTCCATTGATAAATGTATATATCCACTGCTATGGTTGATCAAGAAGATGAGGCATAACATAATGGTACACCTGTTATTCATATCTGTCTTTAGTGACAGAATGGCTCCTTCAAGATGTCTAGTTGTAATTTCTTATATTTTCAGGTGAATTATATATCTATTTTCATTATTACCTCAATTGCTTTGATGACCATACATATCATCAATTGTCACTGATGATGGGGCTGAAGGGTTTGAACAAATGTACTGGGCTGATAAAGTTGACCAGCTGTGTCTGGGCTGTCTGCATATTGTTCAAGACAATTTACACCATGGATTGTCATCAATGATGTATGTTATTGTTCTGAGAATGATCACCATGATGTGTTGTATGATCAACTGTGTTAGGTTGATGGAGTTGGCCAGCTGTGTCTGGGCTGTCTGCATATTGTTCAAGACAATGTACACCATAGATTGTCATCAATGATGTATTTTATTGTCCTGAGAATGATCACCATGGTGTTTGGTATGATCAACTGTACTGGGCTGATGGAATTGACCAGCTGTGTCTGGGCTGTCTGCATATTGTTCAAGACAATTTACACCATGGATTGTCATCAATGATGGATTTTATTATCCTGAGAATGATCACCGTGGTGTGTGGTATGATCAACTGTACTGGGCTGATAGAATTGACCAGCTGTGTCTGGGCTGTCTGCATATTGTTCAAGACAATTTACACCATAGATTATCATCAATGATGGATTTTATTATCCTGAGAATGATCACCATGGTGTGTGGTATGATCAACTGTACTGGGCTGATAGAATTGACCAGCTGTGTCTGCGCTGTCTGCATATTGTTCAAGACAATTTACACCATAGATTATCATCAATGATGTATTTTATTATCCTGAGAATGATCACCATGGTGTTTGGTATGATCAACTGTACTGGGCTGATAGAATTGACCAGCTGTGTCTGGGCTGTCTGCATATTGTTCAAGACAATTTACACCATAGATTATCATCAATGATGGATTTTATTATCCTGAGAATGATCACCATGGTGTTTGGTATGATCAACTGTACTGGGCTGATAGAATTGACCAGCTGTGTCTGGGCTGTCTGCATATTGTTCAAGACAATTTACACCATAGATTATCATCAATGATGTATTTTATTGTCCTGAGAATGATCACCATGGTGTGTTGCATGATCAACTGTGTCTGGGAAAATTGATATGTAGCACTCTGCTTTTGGTTGTTCTTATGTGTTAAAAACATTTTTTTTTGATAATAATTTCTGGAGGAATGACATTCCATGATGTAGTGTACTGCACATGGTTGTAAATAGAGCCCAAGCTAAGCACCTCTCGACAAGTTGGAATCCCTCTCTTTGATTTCCCCGCGCTTCTGTCTGATCCGTGCGAAAGCACTGTTCTTCGAGGGCATATGCTCAGAATCTGCATATAATGGGAATATTTGCCTGAATATAGACCATCAGCACAAAATACTCAACTAATGGTATAAATGCATACCTGTTCCACCATGTCATAAGGTGTTCCACTTCATCCTTCTCATCGGGATCTTCCAAAATCTCGGTGATACTGTTGTAGAACCGCTCCGAGTCGGTGACGAGATCTGTGCGAGAAAATACCTGTGCAGAGGTCAAGGCAAAGCGGGCCTGCTCCTATTCAATGCAGGGAATAACCACACTGAATAATTATAACATACCTGGGTGGCAACATATGCGATGGATGCCTTCGTGACGCTTCGCATTCCATGGAGACGTGCATTGCCTGAGCGGGTGGCCTTAGGTTCTTGATCCACCGAGCTGGGAGATGTAAAGATGTGTTTGAATGCCTGGATCGATGATTAAGCAACAACAGGAGTGTTAAATTGTGACACCCACCGACACAAGGAGGCCGCTCCGAAGCAGTCCATTCCAAGGGTCCTCGGGATCGTAAGTATAATTTGCGTATAGAAAAACAGGCCATTGATCACCCGCGACCTGGATTTGACCGTTCATCAACTTTGTTCGTGTCCTTGAAATTGCAGTGTCATTGTACCACTCAAAAAGAAATCAAATAACGAACATACTCCATATTGTTCCAGTTTAACCCAGCAGGGCAGAGAAGGGCTCCAGTGCGTTCGTGGTTAAACCCTCTGCCAGACTTGACATTCTGTGGAATGTGAGGATTCAGCGCTTGCCCTTTCGGTGTGATCCAATCGATAATTGCAGATTTCATCCCTTTCGTGTCATCAGTGCGGGCCCCATTTATGCCTTTCTGAATCTGGGATTGGGGTCAGTGCGTGCAGCTGCCGAGATAACTCGACGTACAAGGTCAGCAATGTTGATTACTTCCTCCTCTGAAGACTGCATGAGTCGTGCTTCCAAAGCGGGTACCATTTTCAAAAGTTCACGGAAAACCTCAAGTTCCTTTTGCTCTCTATGATCTGGTGGTCAGAAAGGTCGGCCAGATGCTAAAAATGCAATGTATGCAGCTGAAAGCGAATTCGCCTCCGACTCCTCCGCCATGCTCAAAATCCCATTTGTCAATAGGGTTTGAATGCTACAGAACAAATGAACTGCGCGACCAAAATGGCGGCCATGGTGCACCAATGGATCTTGTGACGACCTGAATGCAAAGTAAATAGAGTGAGGCAGAACAAAAAGCAAAAACAAAAAATACTGACGGTTTTTTGCGCGGTCCAAGTTCCAAAGCAGTGGGACTGGGACGTTTCTGTGCGCTCGGCGAGTCAGAAACATTGGACTCGTTGCTGCGACACTGAGCGTTGCCTGCCATTCAGGATGAGAGAAAGGCGACGAGAGTAAACTCAGAAAGCAGTCTTATTTATACTTCGCGCATAAGACTTGTTTGACCTGTATCCAGGATCGGGACTCCAAAAAAAAATGACGGAATTTGATGCCTAGCATCGATAAATGCGACGGCAAAAATCGACCATTTTTTAGCGTGCTTGACAATCCAATGACGGCAAAATCGGTCATTCAAATAAAAATATAAAACCGCCAAGGGAACAAAACTTCCCTTGTGACATTGCTGTCCAGCTTAATCCAGATGGATGGGAAATCCAGAAATTCCACCAAGCTCGTCACAAGAGTAGAAAAAAGTTATCATGGTGAGTACCAATGCAAATGGCATAAAATGCTTCAACTTACATCGACTCCACAAAGATATTAATCAAGCAGCTCGTCCCAAGAGATCTTTGGTTGAAAGTGACCTGCCGCAAGAGCTGCATCCAACAAAGTTAGCGCGTCGCTCCTCGGAGTCGAACGAATCCAAAGGCATATTGACAAGTACTCCCCCTACGAGAGATGTCCTTGCGGAGCTCGTGCACGAGATTAAGCAAATTAATGTTCACTTGGAGTGTATTCGTGCCGACGTTGCACTTCATGGTGAAGTCCTGGGGAGAATTAGTATGGATCGCAGTTGCAGGGTGTGCCGGGCGGAGGAGGAACATGGCCACGAAGTAGAAAGCAGCTGGAGTGACATGGAAGAATCTCAAGACCCAACTGCAAGACCTTCGTATTATTAGTGCTCTCGTAGTTTGATTGCCAATAACGTAGAAATGACTGCAAACAAATCGGAGACCATCAAAACACGTTGAAAGAGGTCAAGGGAAGAACTTATCCAATGGACTTGAATAGAGCCCCCTGCGAAAACGGTGGCTGCAATGGCGCACAAAACTACGATGGCTAAAGTGACCACAATGGGCTGATACGATGCACAATACATTGCTGATATTACAATTATTCCAAAAAAGTTCGGGGAACGATAATGTGAAAGCAAACGCGTGCGACAACTATGTAAATGTCAAGAACTGTTCTAAACCGTTGCGAGCATCAAACCTCTCCTGGATGGTCGCATGTGGGACATTCAACGATAATACTGTGTCGAAATAACGTTTCACACGGCATTGGGTGTTACACACCACCTTCAATCTAGATGATGTGACGCGGCATTGGTCGTATGAGTGCGACGCCAAAACATCTATGTCAAGATTGGCTATGAACTATTGCGGTATATATTTTCAAGCTGAACTGAGTTGATGCAGAGAACTCACCCATGCCAACATCCAAGACACGAACTGAAGGTTCAGCCGTGAAATCGCCCGCCACGTTCCACTACCGTCTGCACCCTGCACATATGACGCGACACCGAACCAGCCCCTTGAGTTCGGGTTCAAAGCGGAGCGCAAGTAAGCTTTTATGAACATGTTGCCGAACCAATCAACCTGGAGACAATGAGTCAATGAAACAAAGAAAAATCGCAACCTACCTGCGGTCCATCATACATATGGAGGATCGGGTATCCCAATCGCGCATTCCACCCGAGGTTCGCCTTTATATAGTTAAGGACGTCGGGGGGGATGCTTTGCATGGAAGCTGTCAAGACCGTTTCTCCTCGACGATCTTACTAGGAGGTCCAGAGGTGCAGGGAACTAATGAGGAGGTAAGTCCAGACACTAGTAGGTGCTAGTTAGTGTGGAGAGTCAAGTCCGGGTCAAACGAACGAAGTCCGGGCACTAGAGAAGCACAGGGAGTAAGTCCGGGTTTTTGCGGAGTAAGTCCGGACCGCGGGAAAGTGGTCCGGAGTTGAGCGCAGTTTGTCCGGAGCGAAGGACATCCCAGAGGTGGGATAAGTCCTGAGAGGTCTAGCATCGAGTCTGGGACAGAGGTGGCTTTTGCCCTCGTGCAAGTAGGAGACTTGCTAGGATCGGACATAGGACCAAGGGGACGAGATAGGATGGAGGCTGGAGTTGGCCGGAGTTCAGGAGTTCAGATGAACAGATGGATTAGGAGAGCATAATGGGTAGTACAGAGTGGGGAGTATCTTAGTCGAGATTTGATCTAAGGAAACTACTAGGCCGGAGTATAGTAGTTTATATAGTAAATGAGAACTAGGGTGAGTATATACGGTGACAAGTAAACACCTTAGTTGGGACAAGGGACAGAGCAGAAACGGACAGGAAAATAAAGCAGGTACAGGAAAATAAACCGGAGCGGGAGCAGACACGGGGAACTAGAGATACAGGGACAACGGAGGAAAAGCAGGGACAGTGAAGTAAAGGGAACTAGGTCGGAAGAGGACAGGTAAGGGTTGGAGGTGGACTTAACTAATGTTAAGTCCGGACCGATGTCCAGGACCGGAGGAAGTGGGACCGGAGGAAGTGCACGACCGGAGGAAGTGCAAGAGCGGAGGGAGTGCACGAGCGGAGGGAGTGCACAGGTGGAGGAAGGGCGGAGTAGCCGGAGGAAGGTCCGGAGTTGGACATGGAAATGTCCTAAGCCTTTGGTGGACCTGACAGAGGAAGTGGAGCAGGAGCAGGAGCAGAACTGAGCCGGAGTTGGATGTACCAGCCGGAGTTGGGCTACGTCGCAGACAAGGCTAAGGGAGTAGCCGGACTGAAACCGGAGTAGCGACTAGTGGTAGGTACAGGTCCGACACGGAGGAGTTAGACCGCGGATCTGTCTGTAGGGAGACAGGGGTTAGTCCTGAGGCGGAGATGGACGTAGTGACCGGAGTTGAGCTGGAGTGCAGCTATGGGGCTGGAGATGGCCGGACTAGATCCGGAGTTGCATCTATGCCTAAGGAGAGGTCAGGCGGGCCATGGTTAGACCGGAGTTGCGACTGGAAAAGTATGGATATGACAGAAGCACAGAGAATACCAAGGAAGTTTTCGGCCGGGTTGTCGATCAACAAATCTCTGCTTCGAGCAAAACTATAGTTGTTGAACGATTTGGCGACATCGCCGATCTGTAGCTATGTAAATCTAAGACGTATTTCCATTAGCAGCCACAACTCACCGCTGTCAGGAAGGCTTCTACGAATTTTGGATTTTGCGAATGGGTATCAACTTCGTAATTCAGACTCAGAGTGATCTTCACTAGGTACTCAGCGTTAATAATGCACCCAATAAAGTTTTGCAAAACTTACAATTTCGCAAAGTAAAGCCTGGATGTACCGAGCGCCTTTCCAATGCTTCCGTAAACAAGTCTTGGAAGATTGGGGGGGAAGTTGGCGACACTGTGGCAAACCATGACCAATGCTCTCGAAAAACGTCCAGGAAAATTTGTTTCCACCCAGGACACGCACTGATGGAGGTTAAGAAGCCTCCTAAAATACAACATCACCATCAGCTGCTCAAAAGACGGTGGATCGACGTACTCGATGAATCCATGCTTAATACCATTTGTATAAAAATTGTATCCTCGATCGCACCTGGATGAGTATTCCAGGGGATCGGCACATCTTGTAGTTCCAACGGAGTGGGAACTGGAGCGACAATCGCCTCCTGCGCTTGATCTGGAAGTTGGACAGATTCGTCTGGTGGAGTCAAGGGATTCGCCTGCGGCGCTATTTGCTGCAACGGAGCTGTAGGTGCTGATATCAGTGTTGATTAAAATCAAATTAACACTGTACCTACTCAATCCAAGTTCAGCGCAGAGTACTTCGTCCAGAGCATCGAGCGTGGCGGGATCAATATTTCCATAGTTCGTGGACCAGGCGTCGAGCAACGAGTCGATCGTGTCAGTCATCGAGGTTAGCAGGAGAGAATGACACTGACCAGCATTCCCTTTATGAACATGATTCAGATTGGTATCGTTATCCATCTATCCATCGCCTCGCGGCTCGACTTAGCAATGCAATCTGAGCAACTCGGTGCAGCAGGCAGCGATGTGACTTTGACATTTGGGTTGAGTCAGGACGCTCGAAGGCGCGAGGAGAGCTGGCAGCACTACTACGAACAAAAACAAGCAAGCATGGATGTACTACGATACCCCTCAACAACTGAGACCACCTGAGCGAAGCGATCGTGTAACTGGCATAGTTCACTACTAATGCTACACTAACAAACGAATGGACATGAAAGAAGAGAAAAGAAAATTTAGGTGGAGTTTGAAATGGTTATATAGTGATAATGTCACACCATCACGTGCCTGCTGATAACATTACGAGCAGTGCAGTGGCGGTGCCCCACCGCATCAGAGAGGACGGTCGCATCACGTGGCCGGGTGGGCTGCCCCGGTCAGTGCCAGCTGCGGCGAGGTGTGCAGGGGCGAGGGAGGGGCGGGTGTGCTGCTATGGTAACTGCGTATATTGGGGAATGACTGTCATCTGGAAGGGAGAGCGAGCGAGCGGATAATGAACGAACAAACAAACGAACAAACGTGACGAACGCGACATGGGAAAGGAAATTGCAAGCGGACTAAACGGTACTAGTAGTAGGTGGGCAGTAGTACTACTAGTAGGATGTAGGGTGTACTAGGCAGGCAGGCAGCTAGAACAGGCTAGAACCGACTCAAAAACAATAGGAAAAAAGTAGAACCAAAGCGAAAGCTGGGCGTTGGACGAAAGGATTGGGTGCGGCTAAAGATGACGAGGACTGCTGCACGGTGCTGAGCACCAGACATGGCACTGCCCGAACCCTGGTGGCAGCACATCGGACCAGGCTGGCCCGCTGGCTGCGGAGCGCCTTGGAGGGTGACGGTTGGCGAGCTCGTGAACGGATTCATTGGCCTGGCCCATCTTGTTCCATAGGCCAACAATATTGGACGTGTGGATTCGTGTGTCAGGCGGACCAGAAGGCGCAAGCAGTAGTATTCCGGACATACTCGTCAGCATGGTCAATATCCGGACGCATTGTAGAGATCATGTGTGCAAGACCGGGGGCGCCTTTGCTAGATTGGATATGATCTCACGACCTTCTACGCGAGCATAGTAATCTTCGTCGATAAGGAGAGGCTCAATGACGATAAGAAATTTATGAACACACAGCCAAACCAGATCATCAAGCTTATACAAAAAAAAGTCAATGACTTTGACCAGAAGATGCCATTCTTGGTCCTTCAGGGAGAATTGGTGTCATATGGAGAACTATAAAATAATTAGCGACTGAGGAATCAACAGTGGAATAGTACTCATGGGGATCTTTAACCGGGGGATTCATCTGTGTCATACCAACCATGCTGGCAATCACACCCTCAACAGCAATAATACTACCTAGCAAATCAGGGCTTTATCTGCTGTAATTTCTCTTTGTCGCTCTCTGTTTGTGGTCTCGTGTGTGGTTCTTTGTGCCGGCGAGGTCTTGTTTTAGATTTGAGCTTTGTCATAGCGTAGTCGGGCATAATCTTATTTCATTTCATTTGAGATACGTCAACTATGCGCAAGCTTCTATAACCAAGCAAGTATCGCTTAAAGGCAACGAGGTCCCATTGTAAAGTATGACCATCGGCGGCTGTTGCCTAGTCTTACACAACTTGACACAGTGAACCTGGCCCGCCATTTCGCCCTTCAGGATCAAACATTTTTGATCCTTTCCTCTGGGAGGTGCAGCAGTAAGGTATTCCGCAGGAATTACATGGCGCTCGATTCGGGTACTGTCGCGGTGGGCAGTGACAGTGACAGATACACACCCTGAGGAAACGGGACCTTCTGGGCCAAGAAATCGGTCTGGGCAAGTGGTACGGACCACCCGTTTATGAAGCGAGCCGCGGTTGTAACCAATTCCCACATTAAAACAGATGTGGTAGTGTGCAAAACGACAGAAGCTATCGTCGAACAGCCATGGTATACAACCTGAAGTATCATAATTAGCAAAGTTCAGGCCGAAACCGACAGAACATACCTTTATCCACCACAGGTGGTACAGTTGGGGGCGAGGCTGGGGAAAGATCCGATGCTGAAATGGTCCAAGGATCATCAGTGGTCTCGCCTAGGTTTGACTGGTCAGCCGCAGGGGGTCGTAGTTGGGGGCTCGGGGGAGGAGTTCGTTGCCTTGGTGCAACGGGCTCTGGAACGAAAGACCTTCGCTGCAAAGCGATTAGCACGTTCAGACGAGCATCACCTAGTTTTTTTCCATTTAACAGGTACCCTGTACTAAAAACAAACAATTACCATCCAGGTATCATCAAGGGTACCATGAAGGAACGCACCTGCTCGCGACGTCAGTATTCTTGATCTCGTAGTGCAGGTATCCTAACATGGAAATGACACTTGACTGGCGTCCCAGGAATACTAGATGGGCTCGACGGCCTTTTTTATCGCCGGCTATAATCCATACTTCACTTCCACTGCGTAGGGACAGCGGCGTCCAATTGTGTACTTTCATACACGATGATATACGGACATGAAGCTAGAAGCACTTGTCAGAGCGTAGTAGAAAAAAAATACATGAGCATACCGTGGTAAAGTCGCCACACCTAATATCCATGGAAGCATTCTGGAAAAGTACGTTGATGACGGTGCCCGTTCGACCA
The DNA here is from genome assembly GCA_037178675.1 of Scleroderma bovista. NCBI lineage: Eukaryota > Fungi > Basidiomycota > Agaricomycetes > Boletales > Sclerodermataceae > Scleroderma > Scleroderma bovista. Next base: position 114,476 of record JAYMGJ010000140.1, on the reverse strand, counting down.
CAATACTCTCCTCGCACGACTTGAACCACATCGCCCAAGGTGACATCATAACCGCACTCGCTGGAAAATTTCAACGTTGGGGGAGGTTCTATCACCGCTTCGTCCTTGTGAATGTGTATGCACCAAGAGCCAGGACCTTCGGGTTTGATATTGGTCGCCTCGCCTTGCTGAGGAAAGTTACATGGTAACATCGAGGGTTCAATCCACAGCATCGGGGACTCGATCCATATAATCTTCCCCATGAGTCCTCGCCGTGGACCATCAAAAACACTAGCGCGGTCACCGATTTGAATCGCGTCCTGATGCGGCTCGGGATCATGAGAATATTTGTCTGGTTGCTGCGTGACCTCTGCAATCCTGTGGGCGGGGATGGATGAATGTAAAAGGAGAGGATCAGCTTGGATCTATTCAAGATCAGTTGCGCGCACTTGAAAGAAAGTACACGGTAGACATACCTCCGTTATTTCCCCATGTCTATGAATAGACAACGTAACTCTTTCGCCTGATTGATCCACCACACAGCCTTCAGTCCCCCTATCCGAACCTGCGAAGACTTTAACCCAATCACCGCGCCTATACATGCATTGTAAGTGGAGAATCGGGGAGCTGTACTGAGCTGGAAGTTTTCCGTCACTGCTGATCGCGATGACTGCAGATCTATTCTGCAGGTCGACGGACAAGATACATCCGGATGTGTTACGAAGCTCTCCTTCAGTGAGACAAACGAGATCGTCTTGTCGCCAAAATTGTGCCGAGAATATTTTGATCGTCCGGTGAATAAGAGGGGGGTCAATACCGGCCAGCGAATGAAGAAGAAGATCATCTGGGTGAGGTACTTCGACAACCTCCAGCGCTTTCTTTGAGAAAGATCGCCGAAGTAGACCCTTGTGGTAGATATGTCCACAACAAGATTCCACCCCGGCACGTATATCGGATGGACCATCCACTATCACTGCATACCCCGCTAGTCGAGCCATGTTAGCGTCAAAGAGGAGCTTTTGAGAACCATCGTCGTAGGGACGTTCACAAGGAGCAACGAGAATATCAACTTGGTCCCCGTCTCGAGATAGCACGTAGCCGATATCGTTCTTGTAGTTGCCACACTTAACCCGTACCCAAAATGCAGAAGTAAAAAGCTCGCGGGGTGAATATAGGGACACCACTTCTTCCGTTGGAACACGACTAATATTTCTGACACTGGATCAATGGCTTGGCGGCATGGCGGACAGAATGGTCTTCGAACTGGTGGCTTCTACATACAAAGAGTAGCAATATCCTGGCACGACCTTGAATGACTTTCGTTCAAGTACACCTCGGATGTAGTCGGCTGCGCTTGCTTTAGGGAGATTTAGGTTACGATACTGGGAAATATGTCCATGCATACCTGTTATGATATCGACCTTGTAGACACGGAGGGACGTATGTTGTATTGGGAAGGGGGGAGGACGGGGGGGATCGTTCGAGGTACCGCCAGCAAGGTTGGTACCATCGCTATATTGGCGGCAAATATCGTCCAGACGCGAGGCGAATGACGTCCGTCCACCAGGAAGAACCTCAGCAGGGCTGGTTATCGGCGCGTCTTCATCACTGTAATCTTTGCTGTCCTCTTCGTCGTCGTCGTCGTCGTCGTCGTCATCTTCATCATCATCTAACGCGGATATGTCGAGAAAGCGACTGCTTAATCGAACATTCGTCTTCTGTTGCTTCTGCAGCACTTCCGAAGGCCCGGCCTTGCTGGCGTCCTCATCACCAGTCTCGAATGTGGTCAGATCAATGACCCCCATGTCAAGGGCACGTAGGTCATCAAGTGTCCTCTTTTTAGTCTTCGCTAGCGCTTTCGGAGGGGCAGGGGCAGGGGCAGGAGGTGGGGGTGGGGAATCCTCATCCAAATGCGCCATCGGTAGCAGAGCGGCGGTCAGGAGGAAAGATCGATTAAGAGGACGTGGAACGGGGAGTCCTCGAGAGTTCAATATCTCGTGAAAGATTTGACGCGTCTCCGGATTATCTTCGTCTTCTTCAGTCTCGTACACTTGTTGCAGCGTATGGAAAACTTCCTCCCAATCCGTATGGACATACCGGTCACCGTAGGCAATTTCCATCACCTCTGACACTACATCCAAGTTAGACCCGCCATAGACCCAAGTCTGGATCAGGCGCCAGGCTCTCATGTCTTGGAGCAACGGAACTTGCAAAAATATAAGGACATCGACACCTGAGAGAAGAAATGCGACGTGCCTGATTTAACCCGACCCCATTCAGTTCTCACCTCGTCCCACCCATTTGGTCTAATCGCAATATGATCCAGAATATCCATCCAGCTATCTTCGTGAAAACTGGCTTTCACGGCACCTAACTCGAATTCTATGTTGTGTAAGACATGCGAAACCGTGGCTTCTTTGTTGGCATATTTCTCGAGCCACGTATACACGGAGCTCACGACCATAGAGGGTGTGATTTTAATTGACGTGGACATAGCGTATCGATGTTGCGGAAAGCTACTGTACCGCTGTAAGTATGTATGTTGGGACGAAGAGGAAGAAAAAAACAAGTGTAGACTCACCAGCGCCTTATAAAGAGAATCGCTCACAATGCTATCCCTGAATTGTCTCGAGTGGTGGACGCGGCATCATGATGTCACCGTGCCACACATTTGCAGCCTCATTTTTTATGCATTACTGATAGCCTAATCGTACGTAGGAGAACTAAGAACATTCTATGCTATAAGACCAATAGTACAGTGTGGACCACAATGAGGAAGAGAAGAAAGCGAATAAGTGCTCTCACGATTAGCTTATATAGAGAAAATGACCCTGGTCACGTGACCTGCTGGGAACTTCCCGAGCTGAGTCACGACTGAGTCTTCATTTCTCTATATAAACGAAGCGCGTGAGAAGCTGTTGCTCTTCTTTCCTTCGCACTCAATACTTGTATGTAGTTGTACGGCTCAGATATTAGTTGTAATCTACGTGTATAGCGTATAGAGACCAACGTCACTCAAAAAGCTTCAGAGGACCTCGTCACGTCAGGCATAGTCGCACTAACAAGTTTCCTCTGGGCACCAGCGCGTTCAAAAAACAATGGCCCACCCACCCGAAGTATCTCCAGCGTAACAGTGACACCATACTGAACCCCTCCCATCTGCTAGGACACGCTCACCACTATATGCATCCACCGAACCGCCAGCGAGCCCAAAAATAACAACGCCCCCACCGCCCCCATTCCACTCGAAGTATCCCCAGCCTCACATCGACACCGAGGAAAAGACGCGTTGTGCAACGCACAAGGAGGCAGCGCGACCTCCTGTCTTTACAACAGTCGTCTTGCAGTCGACAGCCCCTGTCGCCGCTGCTTTTGTCCTACAACACTGCAACACTTCCATCACCGACTCAACACGTTGCTCACACGTGCAACGTTTACCCCCATCTCTCCCCAATATTGACACCCACTGGCTGGATGTTTTGTCTGCCAATCGCTGTGGGGTAGTACTCAGCCACGTCAACAACCAACCAGCCCTCATCAATCCGATCATCAAACTTTCCCCCCTCCTTCGACACTCCCCTTCAGTGTTCATCGGTTACACTTTCTTACGGAGATTACTCTCCCGCACGAGCGGCCAGTAAGTATTTGATATGAGATTAGGTTAGAAGCAGAGCGATATTTGTTCTCACTTTTTTTTTACAGCCTTGCTTTCCTTATACCAAAACCTTACTTTGCCACCACAAAAACCACCTACATACAATACTGGCCTACCAATCCACGTCCAACAACTCCTTAGCTACACTTAACATTTCCTACGGCCTTCTGGCACCGCGTCTTAGCACATCTGTTTGCTTGTAAGGGTATATAAATGTGGAATTCTCTCTCATCACACGCAGCCGGAATGCCCTCCGCGGATTCCCAACAAAACTACATACATAGATGACCCGCAAATATTCATTATATATAGTACCTTAGTTCCCCAAATATGTTACTCTCCTACGGCCTGTGGCACCGCATCTAGCATTGTTTGCCTGCTTGCAGCGTGGAGGACTTGTGAAACGCATAATTTTGTAAGTTTGTTTTACTGATTGAATAACTCGTCGCCAATAAGTACTGACATACAAACCGACAGCCTTTAAGTACGCTGTCTGTCCGTACTGCACGATATGCCCAATCTCCCTCATGGTCGTCTCCGAGTCTATTGTCCCCGTCATCGTTTCCTCAAACCCCGGTTATCTCTAACGCTGCCAGCTCCTACATGTCCCGCACCACATCAATACTGACTAGGCGATCCATCCCACATTAGCACCTTCACCGCTTCAGATGTAGCTATACCCCATATTGCTTGCAATGCGGAAACACCCGCCTTGAAACCATCCACCATCTTTTTTATGAGTGCCCGAGGTACGAAAGGGACCGCCTCGTTCTGGAAAGAGCGTTGGGTAGAGATACGCACTCGCTGTTATACATCCTCACGCGTGAAAGCGCCCGCAAATACCTTCTGCGTTACATTGACGCAACGAAACACTTCCAGACCACCTTTGGTGAGGTATCATAAAAGTCTGTCACGTCAGAATTAAATACCATAAGCAGATCCACACGCGCCGGCCGCTCCTGGACCAGTCCATCTCAGGAGCAGCCACCGTACCCTGTCACCTTGACAAGATCACGCACCGCACGGCAACAAGCCTACTCTCCCCAACAGGAGATAGCATCCTACCTTCACCATTTTCCAACAATCACGTCCCATAACCCCCACCGTGCCCGACTCCGTCCATAGAACTCTCTTCCTTTTTCTATTCTTATATCCACTACTGTACTACTATCCCTCCTGCCACGCTGTTACATCACGATCGCGAGGTGGTATGCTGTGCACATCTACCTCCCACTAACGCATTGATAGCTCCCTCACACCGAGCAGTTCAAACGTAGGTCTTTTCAAATTCCACGTGCCTGTTGTATACTCTGGGTCCATCCTTTATTCCATTTCATTACATTCAAATAGAAAATATAATTATCTGCACACTACATACTTTATCGACTCACTAAACTGTATTTCAACCTTCGTCGCCCTTTGCCTGGCGGGTCCCCTATATTAGTTATGTTTTCCCACCACGTTTTACACTTTGAGGCGGAGGTTTAATTTTGGTCCCACGAGCATTTCACTACATAAAGCTTTCAAGCTCCGCCACCACTCTTGTTGTCTATCCAGATTGTTCTTTTTACCTACCCGCTCGCACTCGGTGATGTAGGACGATTGCGTAGATTGGATGGAACTGAATTCGGCGGATTACTATTGGTAGGTGGTCAAAGGCTATACAATGAGGTGCTTCCAAGTTCACAGATTTTGGAACATAGTGCCGTATACGGCCAATGATTCCCAAGTGGACTAAATTTGGGGGCTCACGTCACCTGTAGTCAGTGATGGCAAAGGCGGAGTGTAAAATGTCACATACATGAGTCAACATAGGAAAATACGGATAAATCCAGTGAGTGAGCTTCCTCTCCCTTGAACAAGTACCTGCTCACGATGCCTCGAACAGCCGTAACGAAACTTGCTTTCGCCAGTGACCCGAGTCACCCTTCCTCGACGCCGTTCCCATACGATGCAGTACCGTGTGATCCTAGTCCTGTTCAACGACTGCCTGCTGGGCTAGGCCCAGTATATACATTTTTGATGCTTCGCGTCCATGATGCTGCTTTGCCCGATGCGTTGTTTGAAGATATGTTCATTTCTGGGGATGTAAGGTACTTTTTCAACGTCGTAAAGCAGCGAGTGACCTTTCTACAGACTCCACCAGATCCGGATAACCCTTCGGTCAAGAAGCTTTTCAAAGCTTGGAAGGCTTCTCTTGATAAAAAGAGAGACTTAGTCACTTCTTTGGCGAAGGTTCAGAGTGAGCTTGAGGATTATGAAGGGGATATCTCTGCCTTGCTTGGCGGGAAAAGGATCGCATTGTATCACAACGCTTACTATTACCGGGACTGCTTCGTGGACACTTCAACGACTGTCGGGAAATACAAGGATGACGTGTCCCGGATCCAAGCCAAGCCTTTTAGCTGGGTGTATGGTCGAGAGAAGGCTCATTAGATAGGCACGTACCTTCCTCCATTTTCTGCGTCCTCGGTTCCTGTCTGCGCACGATGAGCACTGTAGGGGTTTTTTGTACGCACAACGTAGTAGTTCGGCTCCTTGTATAACGCTTAAATTTTGTTGCATTTTATGTTTGTCATCTGCCTGCCTGGTATTTTTACAACTGTCCTACATTTACAACTAGTACACTTTACACCCTTAGTTACTTTGACATGTCGGACTCAGACCAAACATTTACCCAGACTTGTGTCTGTGGTCGCATTTTCACAGGTCTTACCACCTTTACACGACATGAAAAAGGTTGTGCAAAGGGCAAGAAGCGCCTTTCTGGAGCGCTTTCTAAGGCGAAAGAAGTATATCGAAACAAAAAGGTCCGCATTCAGGGTGCTATGGACTCGGGCCAAGACGCCCTTGAGCCAAACTTGGCAATTCTGGAACATCGGGCCGAGGAGCATGGGTCTGTTGACCCTGCCTCCGCTGAGAGAGAATCAAACACGGTATGCAAAATAATATTTTGATCAAGGTTGTTATACTGATGTTCTTACACATTGGAACAAGGACCATATTGAACCACAACCTAGCGATGATTCTTTACCTTTGGCCCAGCGGAGGCCCAGGCGCCTTCACCGACGGTTACCAGCACGCTACAGAGACTTCCTACCAGAGCCACCCAGGCCGTTGCCTCCTACGGAAGCTCGGGAAAATCCAAGAGAAATCGAGCCTTTGAATGTGTCCCGTCCGCCGAATGAATTGGCTCCTTGCGAACCCTCACATGCACCATCACCACCTTTACGTCCAAAATTCAAGACCCAGCTTAACAGTTTTGGCTTATTTCGACTCTATGATGAAGATTCACTGCCAATTATCGACCCTGACACCGACAACTCTTTGGACGAAGCGGGTCTCTCAACCCCCCGCAACGATACCTCTTCCCAACCCATGGAAACCATTACAACTGGCGGCAATCCATTTTATCCATACCCAAATGAAACTTCGTTACTGCTAGGGGATTGGTATTGGAATCAAGGGCATCAGAAGACCCGAACCAGCTTCAGGAAACTTCTGGATATTATAGGACATCCAGGATATGACCCAGGAGATGTACGAAATACAAACTGGGTGTCGATCGATCGAAAGCTGGGCAACAGCGATGTTCAAAGTGACAAGACCGAGGCCGATTGCGAATGGTTGGATGATGATAGCGGATGGAAAAAGAAGGCCATCCGGATAAGCATCCCCTTCCATCGTCGTACTGGGAACCCTGGCGCAAAGGAGTACATTGTCGAGGACTTCTATCACCGTTCCTTGGTGGAAATTATTCGAGAAAATGTGTCAGATTCCACCCATCACCGACTCTTCCATTACGAACCATATGAGCTTCGCTGGCATCCACCTCATAAGACCCAAGATGTAAGGGTTTATGGTGAACTGTACAGTTCTGAAAGCTTTTTGGCTGCGCACCGTCAACTCCAGGAGTTACCGCCTGAGAGCGGATGTACCCTGCCTCGACGAATCGTTGGGCTTATGTTATGGTCGGATGCTACTCATCTCACCGCATTCGGAACAGCCAAACTGTGGCCCTTATACGTCTATATGGGCAACAAATCTAAATATATGCGCTGCCGGCCATCGTCTAACCTTTGCTCACATGCAGCATACTTTCATACAGTAAGTCACCCTATTTTATTCCTAGATTCATGTCACCATCTCCTAAAATGAAATGAAAGCTCCCCGATGCATTCAAAGATTTCGCAGCGGAGATTGCAGGTGACAACCATCTTATGGACAGCTTCTTCACACATTGCCACAGGGAATTGTTTCATGCGCAGTGGGAAGTCCTGCTTGACGACGAATTCATTGAAGCGTATCACCACGGGATTGTCTGCCACTGCCATGATGGGGTCGATCGTCGACTTTATCCCCGAATATTTACCTATTCAGCCGATTATCCCGAAAAGTGAGTCGACACCTTTTCGTACCTGTTCGGAAGCTGACCCGGATCACTCAGAGTTCTTATCGCCACGGTTCGGAATATGGGGGAATGTCTATGCCCTCGCTGCTTAATCCCAAAGTCTAAGGTCCATCAAATCGCCACTGAAAGGGATATGTTGCAACGAAAGCTCCTTCGACGCTGTGATACGAAAGAACGGCGTGACAAAGTTGCCACTGCTCAGCGACTGATTTACGAGAAGCAGTATGCAGTGAATACCCCTCAAGTTGAGGAGCTACTTAAATGCGAGTCCTTGGTTCCAACATTAGTTGAGTATTTTTTCCCATAATTACATCTTGTGTCTGAGAATTATCATTGCGGGTAGAATGCATTTTCAGAAAGGCTTAGCGACACTGGTTTCAATCTGTTCCTTATGCTAGTAGTTGATCTCCTGCATGAATTTGAGCTGGGGGTTTGGAAAGTTATATTTACCCACTTGCTCAGACTTCTCGATGCTGCAAAGCAAGGCATGGTTCATGAGCTCGATCGTCGGTCAGCCTCTTTAACTGGCTTGTATTTCAGTTTTGGTTGATATCACATTCAGCTACCGCCAAGTGCCTACATTTGGTCGGGATACCATTCGACGCTTTCGCTCCAATTCTTCCGAGATGAAGAAAATGGCGGCCAGGGATTTCGAGGATCTTTTACTGGTATGGTTACTTCATTTGTCTTATCCTTGTTCTCATGATCATGTAGTGTTCCATCCCTGTTTTCGAGGACCTTCTACCTGAGCCACACAATGGCTTCGTGATGAAGCTTCTATTTTTACTTTGTCACTGGCACGGGCTGGCCAAGCTTCGCATGCACACAGAGGACACGCTTAGATTAATGGAGTCGGAAACTGTAGAGTTGGGCAACCACCTGCGCACTTTCACTAGTGAAACCTGTGCCGCTTTTTCCACCAAAGAGCTTCGTCGTGAGGCTGAAGCCCGAACAAGGCGTCAGGCTCGGGAGACCCTTCTGAAACAGGGAGTTTTGTCTCATCAACAAAACAACACCTACGCTTCCACTAGAAAGGCGAAGACTCTGAACTTGCAAACATACAAGCTACATGCTCTAGGAGATTATGTGGAACAGATTCGAACTTATGGTACAACAGATTCATACTCTACGCAGTCGGTAAGTTATCAAGGTTTGGTCATTCGTTGATCCTTAGGCTTTTACTTTTCAGGGGGAGCTTGAGCACCGTGTTGGAAAAAGTAGATTTGTTCGTACGAGCCGAAAAGAATTCATTCCACAACTTGCTTCAATCGAACGACGTCAGGCACGCACCCGCCGCATTCGATCAAAGTTAGCTGCTCGAGCCGGGCTAAAGGAGAGCCTACCCGATAAACCGGAAGATCGCTATCACATCAGCCAGACGCAAAATTTCCCAGAGGATCTCATACTGTTCGTTAGGAAGAACTCGGCTGACCCTCTCATGAAGGTTTGTAGGTTTCAAGTCGTTTTTGTTTGATGTTCACCATTGTTTGGAACAGAACTTCATTCTACGATTGAAAGCCCATCTACTACCCCGCGTCCAAGCACTCCATGATGCCGATGTCTTGGTGGATTTGCCTGAACCTTCTGTTACTGCTGACGCAATGGACACAGAAGGTCTTTTGACGCTGAACCAAGTCGTTTTCCAAAGGGATCGAATTTATCAACACCATATATTACGGGTCAATTATACCACATATGACGTTCGCCGTGCTCAAGATACTATCAATCCGCGCACTGATCATCGGGATGTTATGCTACTGTCACCTTTGGAGTCCTCCCATCCGTTTTTATATGCACGTGTCCTGGGCATCTTCCATGCGAACATAATTTACACTGGCCAAGGCGTGAAAGATTATCTTCCCAGGCGCATGGAATTTCTGTGGGTGCGTTGGTTTGACCTGGTGGATGTGCCGGCTGGCTGGGAGCACACTACTCTTGATCGTTTGAGATTTGTGCCGATAACCCAGGATGATGCATATGGATTTGTCGATCCAACCAATGTCATAAGGGGTTGCCATCTTATCCCGGCCTTTTCTAGTGCCAGAATTCATCCTGACGGCATTCCAGTTTCTCGAAATGCCAGGGATGAAGGAGACTGGAAATATTACTATGTCAACAGGTAAAAATACTCTTTTTATTGTCACGCAAAGAATTTAACGTGCATTAGGTTTGTTGATAGAGATATGCTACTGCGTTACCACTGGGGCCAAGGTGTTGGCCATGCATATTCTCATGTCGCTCGGACAACAATTGATTCCCATGGCAATCCTGTGTCTTGCTCCGCTGATCCGCGTAGCTTAGCTTCTGACTTGGGCGACCGTTTCGAGTCTATAGACCCTGAAAATCAAGTTGAAGTACCAGACGTCCCAGATAGCTGGGAGGACTGGGATGAAGATTCAAATATATCTGACTCAAGTGATTCAACAGTAAGTCAGAACAGAGACTCTGACTTCAAGCATGACTCAGAAGATGAGATGGGCACTTTGTCTGATGTGGAGTCAATCCACCCTGGAGTTGATGTTTTGGAATATGATGATTATAGGTATTAGTCTGGAACTTTCTTACTATATACACTTCCACTGGTAAGTCGTTTCGTTGGATTTTGCATAGTTGCGCATGTGCTAACTTTGTACAGCCAGTCACGCTTCTTTGTTGTGCCCTCGAATGACGAAACTAGGTATTTAATGTGAAACTAAAAAGACATAATGTATCATGTATGAAGCAAGATGCGAGTGCGATATTTACGACAAAACTGAAGCTAGGTACGGCAGCGGCGGCTGCTCCCCTGGAAAGGTCAATTAAAAATTTTTGAGACGAAATCAAGTAGCTTACCTCCAACTCCAGCAGTGGACCTTTGCTAGTGGTCATACGGCCAACGGGCCTGGATGTTACGGTACGCTTGCTAGGTTGACCTGCTGAGGTGTGGCGTCCAGTGTCCTCCGTAGTGCGCGGTAAAAGGTCGTATTTATTTCTGTGTTGTTCGTAGAAACTTGTCGCCCTTTTGAAAACGGCACGCATCTCGCCGTCGAGTTTGGGCGTATCGATTCCAAGACGTTCCCCTTCGTCTATCAAGTCTGCAATTGACATCTATGTATGGTGAGTTGTTGTTAATATGCATTTGCCCAGTGACTCACCAAAGCTGCATGCCATTTGAAAACAAATACCTCAATATCGTACTCCTCCGCATAGTGGCATGGCACTGGCCGGCCTGCAATCTCGCACTCCATTACGGTGTCATTCCATCGACGCATGTATTCTGAGGTCTTGGAATCCATGGGTGATTGTTGAGACATTGATCAGAAGGTTTGGAGATGAAAGCCTTGAATTCATTCAATTTCCGCTGTTCGATGAATTTGGGCATCGCAATTTGGGCGTATTAGACGAGCATGAGTATTGTATCTTTGAGTCTTCTCTACACATCCACTTACACGTCCACTTGTGTTTTCAGCCGTCCACTCCAATGCTGATCATCTTCACCACTCTACACCATGGGCAACCCTCAACTTTAGATAGTCTATACACGTAGGAATAAGCCATTACAATACCACATCCACCACTCGAGAACAATGAAAATTCGGGGATACCATTGTGAGCGATTCTCTTTATAAGGCGCTGGTTTATCTTTTTTATTCCTCTTCATCCCACTCAGCATCGATGTTCACGACGAGCTCCCCCCACCTCCACCCTCATCAATGATGGCCACCACTCCCAGCGGGCCAATACCATCCACAGCACCTCAGCAATGATGGCCACTCCCATCCCCGGCGTATCGAAATGTGCCCAGCAAGTAGGTTTCTTTTGATCTATTTTTTACACTCCCGGTGTTGACGGCAACGTGGCAACCAGCCAGCCATCCCCAGTGCCATTGACATCCTCCCCGCCAACTCCTAACATCGACAACAACCGCCCTCAGTGACCACAGCAACCCCCAGCATGAATGTCGGTGACAACCACCCTTAGCAACCACTCCAGTGTCTACTAACGTCCACCTGCAGTGACTGGCTACGACTGCACTGTTGGAATCGATGGTTGCGGGGTCTCGTGGTTGCTACTTAGTGTTTTTACGCTGTTCGTTAATTGTTGTCTCCGGTTCACAGGCTGATAGCTCATACCAGACGTTCAGGTACTTACATTGTGTACACTAGTCATTATCCAACACGACGCACCTCCAGTGTTGTCCTCTCGATTGTGGCCGGTGACCTCCCACCCCGTCAGCGTCGATGATGATGACGGTCACCTTGCGAGCTCGGTCTATGCACTCTTGTCGCTCACATCACACAGTACTCATGCCCACAGGACCATCCTGAGCCATCACAACGCTGGCACCATGTCAGTAGTGAACTGCAGGGGTATGAGGTACCCCTCAGGGGTCATGGGTAGGAGTACCATAGGGGTCGGGTGCGGGTTGGCGCGCTGATACCCGATACCCTTGGCCTATACCCTCCCAGTATACATATTTTACCCTACTAACTGCAATATTTCCCTCCCTACTATTGTAGCTCTGCACGTCCGTAGGAAAAGGGCGCTCATATTAGTGAAAGCTTTATATTCCCAGGGATTGCAGTACCACCAAGACACCTCGATGGTCGGGCCTTCCGCAGAGGAATCTACCTGTCTCACATGGGTAAATGTTGGCCTCGGATTTTCATTCATCCTCTTCAATGCTGTCGTTTCCACATCCCTCAACCTGGGCGTCGGGAACTCACTCGTTACTTCCGCCTTGCGATGTGTCATACAACTTGCCATTGTGGGGTTGCTGTTGCAGTGCGTGCTTGAGATGAATAATCCATGGGCAGTTGCAGGAATAGCCTGTACGTTTCCTAGTTCATGGGGACTTGGAAATTCGCTAACAATAGTGGGATCTCCGCAATTTAAAGTCTTGTTGAATTTCATGGGTACCATCGAAGCTGGTGAATAAGAACGTTGCATCCCTCAGCGTTGTTACTCAAGACATTTTCTAAGTGGCCAACAATTCCAAGAAACACTTTCATAACATGGTGAGTGTCACCGTGCGCCTTTCTTCATTCCATGTTCAGTGAACAACTTCGTAGTTTACCTCGGTCCTTTTGTCAATGTTGGGCTCGACAATCCTGGTTTCCATTATCGGTACGCGATATGCAATGGCGGTAGGGCCATTTTGGAAGCCAGCACAATATAGTGAGAAATGAGCCTCCCTCCCGCTCTGTTCCAGTGACTGGGCTGACCTCTTCCCCTCTGGTAAGTTCCAATTGTGGGCATGCTTTGTGGCAACACGGTCTCGGGCATTGTGGTGGCCGCTGCATACGTCCTAAAAGAGATATAGCATGTACCCTTTCTCGCACGCGCCTTACTTTCCAGCGGTCTCACCGAAGCCTCCAGCGACAACCGTGACGAGGTCGAGATGCATCTCGCTTTTGTCGCATCTCAGTTCGAGACTTGTACACCGATCGCCCGTGAAGCCCTTCATCTTGTGCTAACACCGACCATCAATCAGATGAGGTTCGTGACAAGCACGCCAGTGGAGGCATCAATGGTTCTAATTTTACTCAACCCAGCGTCATTGGTATCATTTCAATACCCGGTATGATGACTGGTGCAATCCTCGGAGGTTCTTCGGTCTCTCAAGCTGCAAAACTGCAAATGGTCATCATGTTCATGATCTCAGCTTCTGCTGCTCTTGCTTCTATTGTTACCACTGTCGGCACTCTCGCAACTATGGTGGACAATGAGCACCGTGTGCGTCCTGATAGGGTGGATGTTAGGGAGCACGTGATCTGGAGGGCGAGACACTGGCTGGTGAGTGGTGCAGTTAGTGGCATCAAGGCAGCTGAGCTGGGTGGACAATTATTAGCTGCTGCACAAGACAGAAAACTAGACGTGAGAATGGTCACAGAGAAACTGAGAGGTTACTGGGCTAACTCCAAGTAAAAGAATTAAGCGGGTTTGGAAGTTGAGCCCGTTGATATTTTACTTTACTCCCTTTTGACACCTGTTATGAATATCTAGACATATACGCTGATTGAGCCGGCGGCTATGGCGTCCACCCACGTCATGCTGTGCAGTGTACGATCATGGCAGTTCTTTTGTTTGTGCTCCCTCTCTCAACAAGCCGTAGCAGCGGTGGCGCTCTGAACGCGTTGGCATCATGTTTCAGTGTGCGTCGGGCCCACCGTCGGAGCTCAAGCCTTTCCGCTCAACCGCAATGCCATCGTTCCTCACCAAAGCACGTGTTTCAATGTGTGCCATGCCATCCATTCGGGCTGCATTTCTGCTCAACCATGATGGCGAGCCTATCAAGGTACTATAGTGGGCATTCAGGTCTTCCTGTTGATGTTTTGACTTTCGGTGAGGAGCAAGCTGCTGCTGATTAGGGCATCTACCATGTCACGACTCATTGCACAGCACCACTCGCCCGTAGGTACAGCTTGTAACCTGTACAGTACTATCAGCGGATTGTGATATCACAGATTTTCACGCCTTGCTCTCTTCCATCTGCTATGAGTTACTTGCATAACCTCAGGGAAGGGCCACTCTGAGAGTTCATGCTCGCTCTCGCCTCCCAGAATCATCTCTACAAGTGCCTTACCACTTAGCCATGCATGCACCATTCCCTCTCCAGTATAACCCGCAGCAATCCATTTCCCAGGACAAGAGCCAGAGTCCCTCGTTATTTGCGTACTACTTAGAATGGGAATAATGGGCTTATGTAAGTCGTTGCACGTCTTTGTTGATTGCCTTCGAGTCGCGGTAGGTAAGTTGTCGACTCGTCTCACCTTCTCGCGTTCAGCTAACGCTTGCAGGTCCAAATTCGAGTATTTCGCATCACCGTCGACGCATAATGATCTCTCAAGGACGCTTTGCGGGTTGGATAGACAGCTTAGGTGACACAGGTGTGTTGCCTTATCGTCATTGCTGAACTTAACTAATCGTCTCGCATTCAAACATCATTGACACTTTCGCCCACCACTACATACCTTGCTGGGAACATGACAACAACGACTACAACGCCGGGCCAGTGACATGACAACATCAACAACAGCCACGACGACGACGCCCACGTATGGCCACTGTTGCCGTGGAACATCGATGACACTGGTGTCTACCTGCAGCACACAGGCACGACGACGCGACGTCCGCCTGCAGCCACCCTCTCGCGTCGACAACCACCTCTCCACCTCCACCCGCTGACGCACTGACCACCACCACAGCACGCACGGTAAGCCCCCTCACTTCCTTCACATGCACTCATACTCTCACCACACACGCACTCATTCACCACCGTCACCAATGCGCTGACAGCCACGATGGCCACCAGCGACGACACAGCCACTGTCAGCGATGACGACGGCCACAACCAACGACATGCACCACCACCATCAATGCAATGACACGCACCACTGGCACCACCAATGCCATGACATGGCCACCAGCAGCATCATCAACTACAAGCGCGATGACGACAGCCACGACACCGACCAGCACCTCCACTGGTAGTGTCGTTGACGATGCCGCACCGCATGGCCGATGCGACGGCGACACGAAGACGACGACGACGGGAGTGTATGGGACAACACGATGGCAGCGACGTTTCTGCACCAGCACAACGATGACGATGTGATGCGCATGGTCGATGCCACGGCGAAGGCGTCAACATCAACGATGCGACGTCCGCCTGAAGCACGCAGAGTCATGGTAGGGTGGTGATGCCAACGAGTCGTGTTCACCACCGCTCTAATGACAACGCGCATGTCCTGCCTAGTAGCAGTACCTCTGTAGATAGATATAAATCATGCAAGCAATGTACTAGATACCTTTCTGGGGTGTAAATTTGGAACATGACTTCAAAACAAAATCAGATGATCTCAATATGTGGCTCACACCTTAGTATGCTTCTTTGTAAGCAATGATACTGGATCCCTCAATGCCAAGGTATTACCATGGACCCTGTGCAGGTTGGTATTACCTAGTAGTATTATAATGTCTGTTCAAAGGACTTGCAAGCCACTTGGTGTTGATGCAGAGGATGATCAATCAGAACAAGAAAATTGTGTATTGCAGGACTTACTAATGTATCTACATGTTAAGAATTCACCAATGATAGGTTGGGTGCTAGATGTTAATTGACTGGTCTGGCACAAATGCCATAGAATGACCATAGTAGTACAACTCCATGATATCACTGGGTATTTCTTTCTCAGAGTAACAGACTTATTACACACACACACACACACACACACACACACACACACACACACACACACACACACACACACATTGCAATGAATGTCAGACTGAATACTAGATGATAATTGTCTGGTCAACAAATGTCAGAGAATAACCATAGGACAACACCATGATATCACTGGATATTCCATTCTCAGAGAAGTAGAATTATTACACATATATTATCAATGGATAACAGACCAAGTGCCAGATGAGATGATAATGGCTAATATGTCAATGGATGTCAAGATAATGACTGGCTGGTCAATAATTACCATAGCATTACCACACAATGACACAATGACATCCATAGATATTCCTGGTCCAGAGTAACAAAATTATTGTATACATCTTGTCAATGGATATCAGGACAATGACTAGCTTGTGAGTAATTAACATAGCATTACCATACAATGACACAATGACACCCATAGAAATTCCTTGTTCAGAGTAATCCAATTATTGCACACTCATTATCAATGGATGTCAGGATAATGACTGGCTGGTCAATAATTACCATAGCATTACCACACAATGACACAATGACATCCATAGATATTCCTTGTTCAGACTGATAAAATTATTGCATACATCTTATCAATGGATATCAGGCTGCAAGTTGGATGATAAGGACATATAAACTCCCAAAATGTCACCCTGAAATTATATATCCTCACCATAAAGTCATCCTTCTGTTGTTGCATGATCAGGCATGCATCTTTTTGGCACCAATCTGATCAGCACAAGATAATGGCTTCTAAGCAATTATCCATTTATATCATGCTGATTTCTATTTGTAAGATTTGTCTGGTCATACCAGCACCTCCCCATTTTCCTGATGACATAGCGTCGGAGGTGTGCGATTACGATCGGACTTGAGTTTACAACAGACTAGAGGCCTTGCGGAGTCACGAGGCGTCACGCGGTCGTGACATTTTACCTATTCCAAAAAGTGTGTAAATATCTTCTTCATGTTGTTTTCTACTCACCCAATGATTCAACTGCAGCTGCTAAAAAGCACGCTGATGAAGCCCACTTCCACAAGTTTAAAAAACAGGTGTTCCATACGGCACTAGCGCGAATCCTTCGGTCACTCAAGTCCCACATGACAACACCTGAAGTTCTTCATTGCCCTGACGGACACTTCCACCATGTCATTTATGGTATCGGGCCATATATAGCTGACTATCCTGAGCAGGTTTTACTTGCTTGTATTGTGCAGAACTGGTGTGGTCGGTGAGTGGGTATGGCTGCCGTTGAACCATGCAAGTATGACAGTCTGCCCTAGTTGTACAGCTACCCCAAATGACTTGGATGGTGGTGGTGCACCACGTTCACGCACACTCATTGATGCACTCATGGAGGCCTTTTTGCTTGCCGCTTTATGGCATGATTGGGGGATTGATGGCCAAATTAAGGTGTGAACATAATATATTGATGTGATTGAAACTTACTGTAGTACCATGATAGCCATTTACAGACGAATTTCCTCGTGCTAACATCCGCTTGCTCTTGGCACCCAACATCCTTCATCAATTAATCAAGGGTGCTTTCAAGGATCACCTTGTTGAGTGGGTTACCAAGTACCTCGAACTCACTCATGGAAAAGTGGAGGCGAAGGAAATTTTAGCTGATATTGATCGTCGGTAGGTATTCTTTTTTCCAAGTCGCAACATTTACCGAGCGTGAACAGTATTGCTGTTGTTCCACCATTTTCGGGCCTGCGGCACTTCCCTGAGGGGCGAGGATTTTCACAATGGACTGGTGATGATTCGAAGGCCCTTATGAAGGTTGGCATTTAAAACAACACATGTACTCCTATTAATGTACTGATATTTCAAAAGGTATACCTCCCTGCAATCGAAGGGCACGTCCCTGATGATGTTGTCTGTACTTTTCATGCATTCCTCGAGTTCTGTTATCTCGTTCGCAGGGATATAATCACTGACGATACGCTTGCCAAACTTCAACATGCGCTTACACAATTCCATCAATATCGCGAAATATTTCGCACAACGGAAGTTTGTCCTGATGGTTTCTCTCTTCCCCACCAGCATTCTCTCACTCATTATGAGGTCCTCATCCGGTCGTTTGGCACACCAAATGGCCTCTGTACGTCAATCACCAAATCGAAACATATCAAAGCTGTCAAGGAGCCTTGGAGACGTTCAAACAAATATAATGCCCTCGGCCAAATGCTATTAACAAACCAGCATTTGGACAAACTGGCAGCTGCAACTGTTGATTTCGAGAAACGCGGGATGTTGAAAGGTTCTCTTGCATCCAGTCATTTTCAGTACTTACGTATGAATTTCTTCCTCATTCTGTCCCACTGCTATTGGACTCATCAAATTCACAGGCGATCAAGGCGTTGATTCCGCCTCTATACCTCAAGACCCCAACCTTGATGCTGATGATGATGACATGGGCATAGTTGATGAAAGGCTGGGTCTGGTTCACTCTGCCATCAAGTTAGCGTGCATTCCTAGTACACTGCTGAGCTCCTAGTTTTCTTTAAATCACATACTGACTAGGGACAGCTCAAAACCGCCCTACTCAAGTCCAGTCACTTGCAGAAGAACTCCAAATCCTGAATTTCCCAAACCTCCTTCGAGACCTCTTGTCTCAACAGCTCAACACGAATGCTGGTGGTCCACATCCAGCAACATTCACTGGCTGTCTCAAAGTCTATCTTTCCGCTACTGCCACCTTTATTTCTCCAAGTGACCCCTGTGGTGTTGGCCGTGCATGCCGTGAGCAAATTAAAGCAACACTGTCTTGGTTTCATGGCCCAGAACATTTTGACACCATGTTTGTGAATACAGACGACACACGCAAGGGTATGCAGGCAATGGAAGTTGCACGGATTATCTGCTTTTTCTCACTACCGTGCACTAATGGTGTATCCTACTCATGCGCTCTCATCCACTGGTTTGATTACGTCGCAGACGAGCCAGACGACCTGACCGGGATGTGGATGGTAAAGCCGTCTTTCTTGGATGACAATACTCGCTATCTTTCTGTTGTCCACATTGACACCATCGTCCGTGCAGCACATCTAATCCCGATATTTGGTCAGGAGCCTGTGCCATCGGAAGTCAATTTGCACAATTCCTTGGACGTTTACCAGGGGTTTATATTAATCATTTTATAGATCATCATGCATTTGAATTGGTGTTCTAGTCCTCTCACCCCGCTTTCAGATCGTTGGATCCTGCCAGCCGAAGAGATCCTGAATGCTCTGAATGCGCTCAACCCCAAGGCTGTCATGTAAGTCACCCAAAATTGCCATGAGCCATCTCTGATCTGCTCAAGAAATGCCAAAGGAACCACCCTCTGGGTGGCATGTACTGCGCGAGAAGTTGCGTGACCATCCTCAAGACTCGGAAGGCTGGAACCAGCTTGTGGACATCACTGAAAATAATGGCGACCTTGAGCAAATTAAACAAACCTACGAAGCTTTGCTCGAGACATATCCCAACACGGTATGAAGTATTGTTCACTCCTCGGCCGTAGTTTGACAGTGCGATACCAAGTCATCTGCCCAAATTGCTTATCTCAACTGCTTCTTAAGCCCAGGACTGTTCCAGTACGCTGTAGGGGGTGAGTCCCTTGAAGGCGCGAAAATGGGTGTCCGCCCAAGGAGACCTGGTCTGGCTTGACTAGGGGAGCTAAGGAGAATAGAGCGCAGGAGCGCACTCGGAGGTTCCGGGAGTCGAGAGAGAGCAGAGTAGGGGTGAGGAGCGCAGCGAAAATGCGCAGGGAGTGTGCGACTAGGGAGTAGGGAGGTTGCCTAGTGTGTGTAGACACGCGCTAGGGAGAGCTGGGAATAGCGGGATCCACCGGAAATCATCGGAGCACCGAATAGGGTCGTCTAGGGTCGTCAGAAAACAAAGAGAGAGCGGCAGGACACGAGCGAAACAACAGAGAAACACCGGAAACGACAGAACTCGCACTTAGACACTCAGATGGGGGCGGAAAAGAAAACTTCTTATTTTTGTGAGGACTAGGGCTATATACTGAAGCCTAATCCAGGGGGAAGGGTACAAGCGACCTGAAGAGAAGGAGAGAGGATGACAGCGCTAAGAGGGAACATAATACTAACATAATGACAGCTGTCAGGGATGCTAAAGCGAGGGGAAAGGCTGAGGGACACAAAGGCAGAAGCTAAAGTGACAGGAAGAGAAGTGGAGAGCAAACCCTATGTAGTGCGACCCTATGCAGTGCGATGCGACCCTATGCAGCGCGATGCGGCCCTATGCAGCGAGACCCTATGCAGGAGAGTGACCCGACCCAATGCAACACGACCCAATGCAATGCGACACAATGCAGTGCGACCCGATGCGATGTAGCGCGACCCGATGCGATGTAGCGCAACCCGATGCGATGTAGCGCAACCCGATGCGATGTAGCGCAACCCGATGCGATGTAGCGCAACCCGATGCGATGTAGTAGTGTGACTCGATGCTACTCCAAGTGACTGAGACCGTCAGGAAGGGATAGGGATGAGCTACGCATGCAGGACCTTCGCAGGGCCCTATCGGGTGTACCAAGCTGCGCATTGGAGAGCTCTCGTGTGGGTAGGGTGCGGGTGGCTGTGCTGAGTAGCGTGGACTAGTCCAAACAGACCCGAAGCTATTCCAAGTGATCGCGATGCTCGCAGGAAGAGATAGGGAATAGCTACTCATGTGGGACCTTCGCAGGACCCTAATGGGTGTACCAGGCTGCGCACCGGAGAGCTCTTGTGCGGGTTGGGTGCAGGTGGCTGTGCTGAGTAGCGCGGACTAGTCCAAACAGACCCGAAGCTATTCCGAGTGATCGCGACGCTCGCAGGAAGAGATAGGGAATAGCTACTCATGCGGGACCTTCGCAGGACCCTATTGGGTGTACCAAGCTGCGCATTGGAGAGCTCTCGTGCGGGTTGGGTGCGGGTGGCTGTGCTGAGTAGCACGAGCGAGTTCGGGTGAATACTGATCAGTATATGTGCACCTAGAGACGCATGTGTCTCTACAACGCCGAAGAGTTATTCAAGAGATTCCTGAGAATGCCACCCTCAGTTGATCTTTGGAAGTTCTATCTTACTTATGCCAGGTTCATAGTGAGCGAAATCACGGTATTCCAACAGGATTTTTGATGCAACATTGATATCTACAGACGCGTGAATACATCGCCCAACAGTCGAGAAGCCGTCAGTCGGGCTTACGAATTTGCGCTCAACCACATTGGACAAGACAAAGACAGCGGTGAAATATGGCACGATTACATCCAGTTCATCAAAGCTGGCGAGGTATGTAGTGTCCCAACTTCGTAGGCATCAACTCATGTCATACTAGACAAGCACTACCTGGGAAGAACAACAAAAGATGGACGCTCTTCGTAAGATTTATCACACAGCTGTTCAGATCCCTCTTGAGAATGTGGAGAAGCTCTGGTCTGAACTCGGGACCTTTGAGAACGGGTTGAACAAAATTATGGTCTGTGCAATCCTTTTATCTATTGTATTTGATTATGCATATTTCTACAGGCTAAGAAATTTATGTCTGATTTATTCCCGTCACATATGCAAGCACAGACAGTGCTTCGCCAATTACAAAGACATTTGGGTCCCTTATTCCCACCACCGCCCCCGTCTTCATCTTCAAGACCGTCAATTTATCTACCACCTACCCCATCTTTCAATGCTGCTGAAAGAGCTCTTGTCGGTGCATGGAAAACTTATTTGAAGTGGGAGGAAACAACCCTCTCAAATTTGAAGAAAAAGACAAAGTGACGCTAGTCTCTCGGGTTCAACTCGTTTATCGCAAGGCAGTCATCAGAATGCGATACTACAGCGAGATTTGGTGAGTCTCTTCTGCAGGTTCTTTTTCCCACGTTTATCCTTGTCGGAATAGGTATATGGTGTTTGTGTGGACGAATGGTGTTGGTAAGCAAGAGGAGGTGCTGAACACTTTGAAAGCCGGCATGGAGGCAAACCCGACTAGTTTCTTGCTCCATTTTGCATATGCTGAGATGCAAGAAGTGCACAAGGAATACACAGAAGTCAGCAATGCGTTCGACAAAATGCTCGACCACCTGCATGTGCAACTCGAGGAGCTTGAGACCCGGGCAAATTCAGTGGGTCTCATTTTCATCTAATGCTTCCAGGTGCACTGTGCCCACGGATGTTCTGACGCTGCCACAGGTCCCCCTGGGCAGCCCCCATGTACGTTTTTTGCGACGTGATTTCTGCATCCCCCCCTGCTATATATGGTTCGCCTCACACCCACAAATACCATATATCCCAGATGTTCTGACGCTGCCACAGGTCCCCCCAGGCAGCCCCCGTGTATGTTTTTTGCAACACGATTTCTGCATCCCCCCCTGCTATATATGGTTCACCTCACACCCACGAATACCATATATCCACGACACCAGCACCCAGACCCAGCAACCACAATGAAAATGCTCCTTGCAACGCAGTTTCCACTGCACATTCCCCCCATTTCATATGGTTTGCATTGCATTGCACCCGCAGATACGATATCTGCAACATAACTCCCCCTAGTATTTTTTTCCTGCAGAGTCCCTCTGCTATCTTGCTCCTTACTTACATGCTTAACTTACTTAATGCATCTTGTGTACTTAGATAGGCCCAATGCTTAATTGTCTTTTGCTACTTGAACCACTTGGTGTGAACTTAATTACTTACAAGACTTGAGATGGAAGGAGCCAAGTCAGCTAAGCACATGCAAAATGATGCCTTTTGGCTTAGTGCTACTTACATACTTAATCCAAATTAAAGTCAAAATAAGCTGTATTTAAGTCGATTTTAAGTCGGCTGTAGTTTTGCTGATGTTGCAGTGAGCCCTAATTCCATGGTAGTAAGGCATGCATATCTGTTAGTATCATTGAAATGAAATGAGAGAGTAAAAATGAAATATACAATGAAAGAAACATGTGAACAAGAATAAAGGTACTCCTACTAACAATGATCATTTTCCTATATGCCCCATATAGTTACATTCTATCCACTTGGAACCATGAACCATCCTGCTCAAGTCAAGCTTGGTATGTTTTCCAATAACAAATAACTTATAGGGTGAATATAATGATGGCCTTGGCATATATGATGGAATCCACAGAAGCAGATGACCTGCTGGACTAATAGTCCATCCATCACTGTCTAATTCAAGTAAAGCCCTGACATTAAAATCACTTTCTGGGATATACACATTGGAATCCAGCAAGGCATGAGATGGAATTGAAGAATAGCAGAGTGAGTGAGAGGTCTGTCTTGGCATGTTGTCAGAGTGCTGATTAACTAAAGTATCTGTGTGACAATTCCATATGTGTATGGTATTGTCACTTGAACCAGAAACAACACTCTGACCATCTGGTGAGAATGCCATAGAGCATACTTCATCAGTGTGCACTGTGAGAGGGCTACCCAGCTGCAGTCCAGTCTCAGCATCCCACAAACATATGGTCTTGTCAAAGGAACCTGATGCAATCCTCTTGCCATCTGGTGAGAATGCCACTGACCATACTGAGTCAGTGTGCCCTGTGAGAGGGCTACCCAGCTGCAGTCCAGTCTCAGCATCCCACAAACATATGGTCTTGTCCCAGGAACCTGATGCAATCCTCTTGCCATCTGGTGAGAATGTAACAGAGGTCACATAATGATCATGTCCCCTAATTGTGAGCTGAAGGTTTGGCCAGCCTGGCTCTCCTCCATCAACAATTTGGGCCAAATTTGAGTACTTGGGTGAGAATTGTTTATAGATGATGGATTGTACTGGAGAGAATGGCAGAGCTGAGACATACAAGTGTGGGGTGCTTTTCATGATGGCACCACCAAATGCTTGGACAAACTTGATGGCATCCCTTGCTATTGCTGATGCCTGTTCAAAGGTATCATCCTTCTAAATATTCTCATTAGCAGTGTTGATTAGGATCAGATTCATAATGATAAACATACCTCCAACCATGAAGCTATAGTTGCCAGATGTGAAGGCACAACATTGAGCACTTTCAATAAGCTGAGTGCTTCAATCCAGAAAAGCAGTTTGTCCTTCAACACCAAATCTATTTCTTGTGCCAAGTTACTCCTGAATTGTGCCTCCTGAACATGAATAGCCCAGAGTCGGCAGGCATAAGACAAATGAGCAGGGATGTATTCATGAACTCGCCAGTCCAGGTTAGTTACCTTGGAGTTCAGTAGGTACGAGGTTTCCAACCGACAGATATTGAAACACAGCCCAGTTTGCATGACTCGAACACAAGCCCAAGCAAGCTGACAATGGACATCTTCCATTTCGATAGCAAACTCCATACTCCGTGCAGAATCAGTCAAGAAATCATAGAATGATGCATGTAGGGCACGGACTGGAGTTGATGCATCAGCAATGCCACTCAGTAGGGCACCCATCGGGTTGAGGATCGCCTTGATATCAGAAACATCGAGGTCCGGGAAGTTGCGCCACATCACATTCAACGACTCCACTGGGAGAGGCTCCTGGGTCCACACTATTTGCCGCATCACAGAGCGGAATCGTCCAAGTGCCTTCGGCTTGTTCTCGACGATGTCTCGCAGAATTGTAAGGTACATCTCGTCCAAAAGTCCCTTCCTCTCCTTAGGTGAGACGGAGACCAAATCCTCATATCGCTCCATGGCTGTGAACCCAGCTTTGTGTGATTTGACGAACTCGCAAGCCAACCGAGCCCACTCAAACAACCCATCCGCCTGCCGTACGAGGAATGAAATTTCTTCGGTAGTGAAACGATCCATCACTCTTCCTAGCTGATCAGAAACGTACAGACGAATGTCATGTTCAGCGCTCGCGATAGAGATGTCGTTCATGGATTTGGATGTGATGTGTGGAATATCCTGCAGGGCCTCCATGATGTCAGGTAAAGGGCGGGACGTAATGAGAACACGAAAGCTGGACGGGAGCTGGGCAACCTGTGCAGAAGCGAGAACACTGAGAATATGTTTCCGGGAAGCCTCGACACCGGTCTCATCAAGTGCATCGATCACAATGACCACTCGCCCAACCATGGACGCTGCAGCTTTGGAAATGGGATCCAAAATGAGCTTCTGCCACTGCCGCTTCACATCGCGCGTGGTGGATAGTGCTTTGTCACCTGCAATGACCTCAGCTATAATCCGCTTGAAAGTAGGGTCACGATCAGCAAGATCATGTGCGATAGTGGTGAATATCTTTTCGTGGCGACGTTCCGCCTGTTGATCGCGGGCGAAGCAAAAACACGACCCAAGGGCTCCAAGAGGTTCGAACCAGTTGGCAATGGTATGGGCAATGGCTGATTTCCCTTTGCCTGCTTGGCCATGGAGCCACAACACTCGAGGGGTATCGGACTCCGACTTATTGATCCAGTCTACAATGTCCGCCAGGATATCGACCCTCGTGCCTTCCAAACAGACCTTGGTGGTGTCTAATCCAGCACCACCTGCGTAGGCAAGCTGGCCAAGGGTGGCCTTTTGATCTACATGACAATCACTTAGGACAAGTCACAGTCGTGTGGAACCCAACCTTACCTATGGTTTCGATACTGTTCAGGGCATGACGAATGGCACCTTGCACATGGTGGACACCTTCTAGGGCACACCGAACATCCTCTCGTATGTCTTTGACGCCATGATGCACGTGCTCCACAACGTCGCGAACGTTCCCAACATCAGCTGAGATATGGTCAGCCTTGGCAGCAAGCCCGTGAACAGCCACCCATGTATCTCGGCATATAAGGTCCCGACACTGCTGCGTCAAGACATCCAGCGCATTGCCATAGGTAGTAATCGCAGTATTAGTTTCAGACAAAACATTCTTCATCATTCTTTCCCCTTCGTAAAGAGATATTAGCCGAACATTGAAGCTCAAGTACGAGTATGACATACAAAAGCTTTTCATTTTAGAATACGACTGGATGAACACCACGCAGTTGGGCATCAGTTTGGAGATTTCCAATAGAGGTTCCTTTATCTGGGCGACATTTGTGATGGTATGATCTTCGATAAGGAAAGTATAGACATGGCTGATTTTAGACAAGAGAGCGACGACAGACTCATCCATGGTGCTCTGTGCAATAATAGTCTGTCCACATATTAAATATACTGCAATGTTTTATAACTCTGGGACGTACCTGAGCGGCCCATGATAGTGCGCATAAAGCTAGTTTCGCATATGGGTGAATCTAAGCGTGATTTAGTGACGAGTGCGCCATAGGAAAGAGGACGCACATTAGAAATTGTCTGAACAACGGAGATGAAGACTTTAATGGGTTGAAGACATGCTTTCACAGTATCGAGCTGATCCACAGCGGATTGGCATGTATTCACAGCAACAGACGCCTTGGCCATGCTGCTTGGCATATTATTCATCTGCAACACGCCTTCTCGTGCAGCTTCGAGGCTGGTGACTAGGTCCCTCGCATCATCATCACCAGTAGGAAGAACCTGAGACCGGATGAGACTCCAGTGAACCTGGACCCGATCTTTTCTATCACTTACCTGGAAAGGATCGGGTATAGAAACCTCCCCTTCAGAAACTTGCTGTGCGGGAGACGAAGCCGGGTTGCCGACGGTATTTGTGACGATGTCGTTGAGGTCATCCTGCGATGAGGACGAAATAAGATCAATGCTTAATGCTCGGTGACATGCACGTTGGCCCACATTTTGAACTCCCGAAGGAGGCACATCTGTCGATACCTCAACTGCTGAGACGGGATCATACTGCACAGGAGTAGCGCCAGGGCTCGTTGCGGTACCATGTTCGGTTGCGATGTCGGCATCGACGACCTTGGTTTTGTGTCACCACAGAGATCAGAGCACAATGCAAGATAACATACACCTTGACTCTGCATGAGCGGAATGTGTACTGCGGATGTGCCGGGGACAGGGACTGTTGCCTGCGGTCGGGATTGTGCAATCTACGCAGTTAATAGTCCCACACCAACTCAATGCGCCGCTGCACTTACCAAATTGATTGTACCTGGGTTTTGCTCGGTGAGAGTGTTCCTTGAGGAACTGCGAGACAGGCCGAATAACTGTGTTGTAGGGCATTTTAGTATGGGCACCTAATACAACTGCACTGCATGCATACCCCTCGTCCATGAAGCAAGACATCCAAAAACCTGTTCTTTGGCCGGCTTGTACAAGGGTTTTCCCCAGACGATCCCTGCTGTCCCTTCGGTTAGTTTGAAGAAAGACGGTCAAGGAGTGAATCCCAAAGCACCTCGGCAGTAGGATTCCGATCTTTCCTACGAAGAAGTTTGGAAAAGTGGTTATTTTTGCTACGTTCTGGCATGATTTCAGTGGTATTCCGTTAGGACGAATGAGAGAGACGATGATAAGTGTGGAGTGAGGGTGGACATGCGGCACGCTTCTACAAGATGGAGTGGCTGTTCACGCTCAATCTTGCTTAGTCAGCACCAGGCCTTCACGAGGAAGGAACGAATCGACAACAGACGACTGAAGATGACCCACAAATACCCGCACCTCCACCCGCTCAGTCTCACCCAGCAGTGCCGCCGCCACCTCCCGATGCACAGATCCAGATTTCTACCATCCAGACTGCTCCGCACGAACAAACGAATTACAGATTGCGACATACATTCAGCCGACTCCATACCCAGTCTGTATCTGCAGTCAGGTTTAGTCCTGATGGGAGCCCCCTCGCTCCTTGTGGCACGTCTGCTCTTTGCGTATGCTTGGGTTTCTTGTATGCATGGAGTTGCTCACGTCTTGTGATATGTTTCGCAACATATGTATGCAGCTGCGGACAATGTCATCAAAGTATGGTCGCCTTTCACAGGCGAACTAATCCACAACCTCGGTGGACACACCAAGGGTCTCTCAGACATCTCGTGGTTGAGCGATGGGACATACCTTACTTCCACATCGGACGATACGAGTATACGAATATGGAACGTCGAAACTGTACCTTGTCTCTACTACCCATGTATCGCTCATGGAAATGATGGGTGGGCCTCTCAGGGCTCGACAACAAAACATCTACGGGGACACACAAGCTTCGTGTTCTGCGTCAACTACAACACCGCGTCGACCCTATTAGTCTCCGGTGGATGAGAAGGCGACGTGCGTATATGCAACTTCGCGAGAGGTGCATTGTCATGTGGTCTCCCCTTTGGAGCGAGCCTTGATGGGCTAATGTACGTCCCTTTAGGCTTCATCGCATCCCTGCCGTGGAACCCGCGATAACTGTGTGCAGACAAATATGGAACACAACGACAGGGCAATGTCTCAAGAAAGTGTCGTTGTCTCGCCAGACGGAAGGCTCGATTTCCTCAGTATCGGTGAGAGAAGAGACTCCCGCGTTTGGGGTTCCACAGCCCTCGTATATCGACCGATAGAAGGGCGGTAGACGACCTATACACCACCAAACGGCAGGTCAGCGACTCCATAAGAAGAACGAGACCCTACACAGACCTGGTGTTTGCCAATCGTCTTTCCCAGCTCGTTGTTAAACTTGTGGAACATTTTCCTCAAGTGCTGTCGGCCGTAGCAATGTTCGACCAGAGGTCACCTAAGAATCCGCTGCTGTGTGTCGGGAGCTGAATCTACGTCCGGTACAGTCTCCAGCCTTAAGGACACTACCAAATCCATCTCAAAGAAAGACTCGAGAATCTCATCCGCTAGGACAACCGTGAGGAACCTGCCCAGTGTCATTTAAAAGGTCATTCGGAGGACGCATATACAAAATACGTGCGCGGCCAGGTCCAGGTAAGGTTGATTATTACCGCTCTGGGCTGGGATACTTTCACCAGTATCAGGGTCGGTTTGTTGCGGAAGGAGGGCATCCCCGTATTTGAACGCGTTGCTCATTAATCTACTTACTGCACCGAGGTAGGCATCACCGATTCGTAGCGGAAGATGAACTGGGAACAGTCTCAGACATGGGTCAGGTCAAACAGTCGATCACTGCTGCTTACAAGGAGGGATTCCGATAACGTCAGGACTTCATCATATCTGTAAGCAAGAAGCGTCGGACAACAGATGAAAAGGGGGGAAATTATTGTGGATTGATCATCGTGAACCCAAAGTTGAATCTCTGAGATCATGTCAATAAATCAATTGAGCTAGCATAGTATACAGCCAAGATGCCATAGAATGGGATGCGACAACCAACCAGCCATAATACAATCTCAGAATTCGGCAGAAAACTGGGTACAAATACATAGGTCAGCCTTGCCCTCGCAGTGTGCACAAAACTCACATTGGCGGGCGTGGTAGCAGGCACGATAGTACTAGACAACGGCGAAACCAGTCCAACCATGGACCTCGTCCGTCGATGCGGAAGACACGTCGAGCCTGTAGGGTGCCTCAGCCTGGCACCAGTGTCATCACCACCACCCTTGGAGCACTGGCGCGCATCCTCTATTCCATCCAGAGATACATACAACGCTGTTCTCTTCTCCCTCGACCCAACATCAAGTGGCAGTTCAGTGGACAATGGCTCTGGCGGTATAGTAGGACGGGCTCGTGTGATCTTTGGTCGTGAAATGATTCGATCGGGGGGAGTCTGCACCTGCACCTGCACCTGCGCACTCCCACGGCTGCCAAACCTTTCACCTGCGCCTGATCTACGTACTCCGTCTCTATCTGCTGGCGTCAGTTTCAGATATCCGTTCTCTGTGAGCGACGGTGTCGTATTAGGCGTTTCTGGTCTGTACTGGAGCAAGCGGCGCCAGGGCTTACGATCCATTTCTATATCCGTTTCATGAGCGAATTTACAGTCATCGCCGTATTGGCAGTGGCCTGCTACAAATGCATCGCATATCTTTCCTGATAGTGGTGGTTAGGCCTTTTTTTTTAAAAAAAAACTGGCTCCTTTTTGGCACGGGAGACAACTCACTCTCGCCGCTCATCATGACGCCACCGCCGATGACCCTCCATGTTATGGGATAGAAGTTTTCCGGTTTGCTATCGTCGCGTTTCGAAGACTTATCGAGGATGTGGCTGGTAGCATTGCTACCATCGGGAATAGTATGCGAGTTCGGTTGTTGCGTCTTCCTTGTTTCTGCATCATGTATACTATCCGTGCCCAATCAACGAAAAAAAAATATAGTCGCGATCGTAAGATTAACTTACAACGTGCATTTATCCCCACTGGAACACTTCCCAGTCGCCGCAAAAAATCGACAAGGTTTCGCTAAAACGTCAAAAAGGGTGGCGCAGGATGAAGAAGTAATATACACACTTCGATATGAAAACGGCTTCCGCTTCAGCTCGTCCTGATACGCCGCCACATAGGACTGTGCAAAAAATGACGGCGAGCCATACCAGCAGTCGGCATTATTATTAGCAGCATTCGCACTAGCGAGATAAGATATCCAATCCGGGGATAGTAACGCCCCTGGAACGCTTGTCGGGTCCCGATAAGGAGCAGCAGCTAGGCCGGGCCGATATGACGAAATCGGGTTGTTTGAAAGTACAGGAGAGCCACTGGAGAGGTTGTGGTTGTTGAGATTCATGGCTTCGAGTGCACTGCGAACATCTCGATCAAAAACAGCTGTGGAGACCACCTCGGAATCATCACGCCGGTTGTCCGACGTCAGAGCATAATAGTCTACCGTTCCTATGGTGCCTAGGCGCGGAGAATCGTGCGGACAGCTGGGGACAGGTACCGTGCAGGGTGGTGGTGGTGGTGGTGGCGACCATAAGTAAAACGGGAGAGTAGACGGATAATAGGGAGGGGGTTGTTCAGGGGAAAAGCCTGGGAACGAGATACCGATATCACAATGGAGTTAGTATGCATATCCGCTGCCACATGTTTCTAACGACATTTGACTAACCGTTGTCGTGGATTGTGACAGGGAATTGCGACTTGTTTTTGTGTGTAGACTCTGTAAGAACGAACGTTAGCTAGCTACGGTGGTCGACTCAGATCTCGAAATGAAAAAAAGATTTACGCAAGCCATTCCACTGCTGCTGTCTTGAGCATTGGTGAGAGAAGGGACAGGAGTGACCCCTTCGGCAATATCCAGCCTGGAAAAAATGACAGACGACCGCGTTGTGTTTGCGGACGGAATCACTACTCCGGCGATTTCTCGAAGGCATGTCCGACTGATTGGCACTAGTAGTACGTGCTAGAACCGTCGGTGCTTGTTGTTCGCGTCAACATTGAGCTGGTAGCTGCAGATCGCGGCGGATACTTACTGATGGGCACCACGCTCGAGACTCCCATCGCGGCGGATAGTGGACGAGCAACTCGCAATGGTGGTAGGTGAAAGGCAGAGACACGAGTTGAGACCCGCTTTGTTTTCTTTCACTGCACACGAGAAACGGGGGACCCTTGTGCGTTTGGAACGACAGTTGTTTTCAAAAAGTGAGACAAGGAGTATGAACGAGATACATGATATGAAAAGGGGAAAGCACGAACCGCGTTGACATTGTTGATAGACCGCTTACTTTATGAATCATGAAACGATATCGACAAGCAAGCAGGCTGCCAGTAAGGAGACAATGATGTTCCGAAACCGGTCTAGTGCCAAGGTCCAGCACTCATATCTATGTCAGTGATCGCGCCTCCAAAGATAATTCGGAACAGCTTGTTCACAACCACACTCGACCCTTCGCTTCTGAAATTTTAACTTTCTATGCATGTGCTGGAGTATTAATGACGTCCAAATGCAATGGAAAGAAAAAAAAGACCTTTGTGCACTGGCAGGGAACAAGGTGCATGTGGCCTGGCAGGTCCAAATTGGTCCTAAACAATAAGAATGGTTTTGGCAACGGGACTCCACCCAGGCTCGAGGTGACCGCCGACAATTCAGGTAGCTCCGCGACGGTGTATTCTGTAACAATTGCTCAGCCTGCCACCCACCTACATGTATTTTTGGATATGAGCTTTCCATACGTACCTTATTTTTCTTGTTGTGCGTGGGTGTCGAAATCGTGTACACGAGGCCCACTAGACACTGCAACAATATTGTCTCAACTTGACGCTCGTTCTCGGACGTTTTAGTCGCATGCCATGAATACAAATGCCAACTTGGGCAAGCTAATAGTATAGCCACTTCAACAACGAACTAAACAGTACAAATACGGAGGTGTGTTTTTTTTTATGAAACTACATTCTGATCTCGCGACGCAAGTAGGGGAGTACGCTCCGTTGGCAGGGTAGGCGGATCATCAACTTCATCCGTATCCATTGCTACGTCGGCTAATGGCGCACTAGGGGATTTGGACCAGGGTTGAGTGACATCAGCTTTGCATACAGGACACTGAAAAAAAGGCGTCGTTAGAAATCCATCCCGCTGGGCGTAAAAGGGCTCACGAGTTTTTTGCGGTTAATAAGCCAGTTATCGATTTCGTCGAGGTGGAAGATGTGATGGCATGGGAGTTCACGAACACGATCGCCCTTGGCGAATTCGGAGAGACAAATGATGCATTCCTCTTGACTCTCATACCAAGGTAGCGAATCACCAACAGCTTCATGTGATGAAGAGGACTGTGAGCCGCCCGACTCGAGATCGACGACGCTGAAGGACAAAGGAGGCTGAGGTAGGGAACCCTCATGCTTTTCCCATGCGGTTCCATTCCAAACCCTCCAAGGGAAACTCTTGACGAGCTGCTCAGGGGCTCGATCACGTTGTGCTGCACGAGCCAAGCGTACACGGTGAATGAGAAGAGTGATGAATGTGAGACATGAAGGAAGAAAGAGAATGATAATAAAAGTCAAAATGGGCCTGTCGTGGAGAGCATTAGAAGCATTCGTGTGAGGATGGGTAGTACGAACGAATACCATTCCCATGCTGAATATTCAGTGGTGATCAAGAGTGAAAGGGTCTTCAAGCCGCCGTGAGAAGTCGTTGAGGAATGGATTAAATGAATTAGTTCGTTGTAGTCTGCGTATCTGATATAGGTAGAAGTAATGGTGACATCGGATGCATCTCCTATGAAGCCTAAGACGGGGGGAGGTGCAGGGAGAGACGCCGCGAACGGACCTTTACTGTACATATTGATGAGGGTGTCAGGGAGGCCGCTGATATCGGGGTCTTCACCACCGACGACAACGGCTTTTGCGCCTAGGCGCTGTGCCTCTCTGATCTAAGGAGAAGGTGAGTCGACGGAATGGATGTGCGAATGAGGGGGATGTGCCTTGTCGACGAACGGACACTGGCCACGCTGAACGAGAGCAATCCAGGATTCGGTCGGATCTGGGTGGTGATCACCAGACGGACACAGAACAGGACATCCAGAGTTGGGATGCTCGGTATTAGCGGATGTGTCGTTTTTGGGACAGCGAGTGGTAAAGGAAGACAGCGGAATGACGTATCCGAGGAGGGGATCCTCGAGGGGAGGGCCGAATGTTGCAGGGCGAGAGTGGAATGTGAGTGGGGGAGAGCGATCGACGACGGAGACGGTGCTTTCTGCGCCCCACACCCAACCCCACAGCCAGCTTCCCTCCGCCGATGTTGCAGAAAACTTGCTGACGAGGGACGAATGCACCTGCAGAACACAGACGAGCACGATAAGCAGGTCGACTAGGACGGAGGTGCGGGCCATGTTTCAGGCCCTTTCATGAAGAGTCGTTGGCGTCAATAATGGCGGGCAAAGGGAAAGTCAGTTGGCTCGTGGGCGACATGAGACCTGCCAGCAGGAGACGCGCACAAAAGCGGAGTGCTGATTATGTCACCCGGGCCCGGCAATCTCCGGGTGCAAGGAACCAGTGCCGTTCGTCCATTGCGCCACTGATCATGACGACCCGCAGCGGTGCACACTCGCCGCACCGTTCAAACATGGTCGTTTCCTGCGTGTAGTATGGTGCTGGTCTCGGGGACGATGGCTCAGCAGAGGTTGATCCGCTAGACAGGACTAGTCTTGTCACGAATCCATTTGCTGGGACCTAATCATTTTGTCAAGCCGCCATCGCCTGTCACTGCCGCGTTGCCAGCATCCCTTCCCTGATGCAGTACAGCATGTGATCTTTGTCTTCCGGAGTATATATTCTAGGATCTGCGAAGGCGCTCATCCCATATCCCCCAGTGAGGCCTTCATTCCATCAAAAATGGACCCAGTCCACTTGCCAGAATACGCCCCATCCACACCAGCCCCCGATTACTCCTCAAAGCCCCTACCTGGCGAGCGATCCATCCAAAGAACGCCCCAACAGACCATCTCCCACCATGGACAGCTGTCATTCACATACCAGGAACATGGGATGGCGCTCACCCTTCGCGGTTGTCGGGAGGAGGCAGGGATGCCAATCTTTGGCTTGTGCAGCACTGTCATCGGCGAGTTTGGTCCCAAAGATAGAGAAAAAATCATTTCTGTTGTCGCCAAGGTGCGTGCCAATATTTTGCAGCCCCGATTGCGCATTTTCAACCCCAAATCAGCTCGAAGGCCGAATCACCATCAAAACCAGCTCCTGGATATCTTCCACCTTGTTTCTTTCCAAGAAATCTACCCTATGGGAGAGCGATGATGCTGACACCACCTGTCCGGGCGTACTACCACTGTCGATCGCATTCCCTATGTTTTACTTGGATATCCACAGCGGGCGGGATATTCGTCTACCCCCCTCACTTTCGATCTCACGGCCGCGGCGTGCAGAAGTGGTATATTCCCTAAGCATCACCGTTCGGAAGAAGCGAAGCCTTCTCTTCTGTATGAGATCTCCAAGGTCAGTGCAGATGTGTCTATTTGAATGTGCACACCTCACACTTTGTGAAGAGAGGTCTCGATCAATGCCGATCTCCACTATAGTCCCCGAGTACGACCTCCTCGACCCCCTCCCGTGTACTTTTCTGCATTAAAGCAGTGTCCCGACGAATGGCTGGAAGATGTGTGGTCCATCGATACCAGCTCTCAGCAGCTTGGGGCCAACCAGCATTCTATGGCCCAGTGCCACGTAGGTCCTTGTCGCTGTCCCCCGACTTTTCATTGATTGTTTTGCCCGTAGTTCTTTCTTCCGTCTGTACGGGTCTTTTCGGTCTCGGAACGCATACCTTTCCACTTATCACTCCGCGGCTCCCCCTCGCTCCTGCAAAGCATGGTGCAATCCTTCGCTCCAGACAGGGCTACAGATCAAGAGGGCTGCGATAATCCTATCCACGTCAGCATAATACGCCAAACAGTCGTGCGCAAGGATCAAGGTAAAGCGGTACATGAGGAGATCCTCGGGTCCGGCGAGTTAACGGCCAGCGACATGACCGTGCTCGATGAACCCCTTCTAGAAGACGCTGTCTGCAGAAGTTGGAACGGCTTACTGCAATGCGAGAAGTCCATCTCATGCAGCGGGTTCACCACCCCGGTCTTGGAAGTCAGGGTTAGTTGAACGTTATCCCCTGCATCTCTGAACGTTACTAAATTGATGGACTAACATGTAGGACTTGATCATGTTGTCTTTGGTCCGCCCGCTCACCTCGAAGTCGTTACATACTACCCTTTGCCATGACATCCCGATACGCATCGTTACCCACCCCTGCGCGGTCCGAGTGTAAATCCCGGCCCCCCCAAACACACGCGGTATGCTTTTCGATATTAGTACCCTGGATAATTTATCCATCTAGAGTCCGGTGCTTAAGTTATAAGTTAAATATGCAGTATAATGACATTCTAATCAGCTCACTGTCCTACTGTATCTCTACGACATGCAACCACACAGCATTTCCATTCCCTAGCATTATTATATGATACATTTACAATGCCAAGCCTTTATGCTATTTTTTTTTCGTACGAGTCGAGTTGGAGTGCTGTGTTGCACCAGGAGCAGTGCGTGTTTCAGAAATGTGATGCCTACATGTGGCCGGCATCACCTAGTCATTTTATGAACTTATGAACTTATGTGATGATGCGGCACTGCGGTGTCACAGCAACTGAGCGGCGAGGGGTAACCCCCTCTACGGCCAACATGAATACCGTACGGTTCACCGGCCAGGATACACCGCCATGCGGTATGGTCTAGGATCACAGGTGTCCTGCGGGCTGCCACGTTTCGACAGGGTCAGCCACAACAGGACTTGGCGAGGGGGTATACAAAAGAAAAATGGTGTTCTTCCGTACTTTCGACAAGTTGACGTTCACTATGTTACAGTGATGAGATACCGGCGAAAAGGCGGGCCAACACCTACGTCGTGGTCGTGCCAGAAGGGTCTATTGAGAGCAATGGTTGAGTACTGAAGCTTCGAACTTACGGTAATTCTTATGCCCAGCCCCGAGCTGCTCCACGTCCACCACCGTGTCCCCTCTCTCTCTCTACCGCAAACATCGCATCGCGTAACGTAACGACCATCCGATGATCCGACTCTGCAATATGAGCGGAAGACGTCGCCGCTTTCGTCGCAGAAACGTATGGCCGTGCCCACGATGTTGTCGCTGACGGAGCTGGCGTGGTTGTCGTGGCAGGCGCAGAGGTTGTGCCTGGTATACCGGACGCCCCTGCCGATGGCGCAGCAGACGCCTTAGGCTTAGGCGTCACGTTCCCTGTATTAGTAGCAGCCGACATCCACGCATACTTGCCTCCGATCCCAGCTGCCTGACTCGCGACCGCATTCGACATCTTCTTCCGCACGTCCTCCGACATATTTCTAGCTGTCACACCCGGCCCCTCCTTTTTCTTCTTCTTCTTCGCATTTGCTTCGTCGTCGTCGATCGCCATTGGGTTCCCGCTGCCTGCAACCTGTGCCGCCAGATTTGCAGCGTGAGCTGCAGCGAGCTCCGCACGTTCCTTTCTCTCCCTCCTGATCTTCATTTCTTCCTCTCGGTCGATTTTCTCGAGGGCTGCGAGCTGCTTTGCTGGGTTGTTCCGCACAACGACTGTCCACATCGCTGTCCCGTCTTCGTAGACCGGTACAGGTCTGTCGTGTCGTGTCTCTGTGCGGTGGTATGCAGCAAGAATCATGGAAGTGACGAGGTCTTGCAGCCGCGCACGCAGCGCAAGCGCGAGATAGGACACCGAGTCTTCAGGGACTCTGGTCACCTTGTGCTTCGTCCCGATTTCTCGCATCGTGGCACCCAAGAAACGGGTGTCGAAGGAAGGCGTTGTGGGTTGCTTCTTGGAGCGATCTTCGAACGGGCGGTAGGATTGGTGTGTGTCATATGATCGATGTAAACTTTCTTCTTCTGCCTGTGCGTATGTACGTATACTGTGTGTCAAGGGCAATAGCTTTGAACCGAGAATCGAATAAAGCGCACTCTTAAATCCACACCGGCACTCCCGAGCGCATCGTTGAGTGTAGCTACGTCCGCAGTGTCCATTCTACCACTCGTATTTGAGGCCTGGCCGATCGCAGCAGTGGTAGCTGGTCGTTGCGCCTGAGCCATCGTCGTCGGTGCATATTGGTAGTGTGTGTAGGCAGCTTGTGGATAGTGCTGCGAATACTGATAATGCGAGTACGGTGTCGTCCTGAGAGGTGCTGAGTAGGAATCACCAGTCAGGCAAATGAGACTGCACAAACGTGGACTGTTGTTGGAGAGCCGGATCGATTGGTATATCTATAGGGTGTTCAAAAACTGTGATATACTGCGTGGAAGTACGTACGTGCAGTCGTCCATTGGGTGGCGCTGTAAGGAGTCGCAGGCTGGGTCGACGCAGGCGCTGGTGTCTGGGTTGTCTCCGATTCTGTCTTCATGGTGATTGTCGAGACTCGAGGCAGCGAAGGTTGTTGACACTTGTTGAATTTGAAAGCTACACTTCTCATCAAAACCTCGATGGACGTGTCAAATCTCCTTGTGGCCCAAACGGCCAAATTGTACGCAGAATGAAGCATTCTGCCAACCATTCCGACTCTTACTATATTCTAGTCAGCCCATTACTGTCGACAAGGACATTCCTCTCGACACCGATGTAGGGTTTCTCACTGTTACTGATCTCAACCCGCCAGATGAAGAAAGTTATACGTACGTATTAGCATGTATGATTTTTTTTAATTGCTAACGTTGCACACGGTGGATCAAGTTCTAATCTCGAAGACTACCTCAAATCGATTGCCAGGGACGGCATCCAAGCCTTAGTCGCAGCCTTATATGCCCTCCCAACTGAAAAATCAGCAGACGGACCGCTTGCTCGACTACCACCCCCCACGACCATGCTTCCCCGCGCAAAGCCCCTTCCAAAGCCTAAACCACCAACAAAATGGGAGCGGTTCGCTGCTGCCAAGGGAATACAGAAAAAACGCAGAGACAAGAAGGTATGGGACGAGGAGAAACAGGAGTGGACGAATAGCTGGGGAAGGGGAGGGAAGAACAGAGAGACAGAGGACCAGTGGATTCACGAGGTCAAGGCTAATGCCGGTACGCTTTTTTTCCTTCCATCCATTTCATTGCGGGCAATGTTTCCTCACGTTTAAATAGACGTCGATTTCGATCCGGTACAAGCGGCTCGCAACGAGCGCAAGTCGAGAGTCGCCAAGAACACACGGCAACAGCTCCAAAATCTTGTTCATGCACAAGCTGCACGTGAAGAACGCGATCACCGAAAAGCGGACATTGAGAAAACATTGTCAACTACTCGGACCAGTACAGCGAGTATGGGTAAGTTTGATAAAAAACTAGAAGGGGACAAAAAGCTGCGCGGCGTCAAACGCAAGGTATGTATTCAAAGAACTAAACGTATTCAACACTCATTTTGCTGTAGTTCGAACCGACGGAAATGTCCGCAGCCGTAGAAAAACGGCTCTCGCTTCAAGTGCTATCGCAGTTGGATGGCGATACTAAAAGGGCGAGGGTAGAACGCAGTGCTGGTGATGATGTACTCAATGTCCGCAAGGCAATCCGGGCGGTAAGCAAGGGCAAGGGGGGTGTTGCGCTGGGACGAAAGTCAGTCAATCCGAAAAAGGCGGCCCGCAGTAAGTAGATCGTTCGCGATTACATGCTCAAAGCTATTGCATCCGCACTACAATGTTCGCCCAACATATCGTTCGTTATTCTGCAGCCTGAGGTGTCCACGCGTGTGTCTTGTAAGAACGTGCCGC
Source organism: Scleroderma bovista (assembly GCA_037178675.1). Lineage (NCBI taxonomy): Eukaryota > Fungi > Basidiomycota > Agaricomycetes > Boletales > Sclerodermataceae > Scleroderma > Scleroderma bovista. The sequence continues at coordinate 75,297 of JAYMGJ010000140.1, read as the reverse complement.
GGTTGCCTTCCCAACGTCGATGAGCTAAAGAACACAGCGAACGTAGGTCCATGGGCAACCGCAGAATCTTGACGGTTAAGATCCGTCTGTACGAGCGTCGACTCCTACTTACCTCTCCGACAGATCCTAGAGAATATGTTTCACAAGACTACTTTGGGGGGCGCTTGCCTGTGCCTATTTCCGCACCACTGACGAGTAACATCGACTCCACCTACGGTTGGCCTCAACATAGTGGAGTATGATCTCATCCCACGTGATGAAGCATATTTAAACCTTGGGGAGCAGCTCTGTCGCTCAGACTCGCCTACCGTTGAAGTTGGTTGGACACATACCCACCTTGTTACATCGAGCATTGGACAATGGGCGATAAATCCGAACCTAGCCAGGGGAAAACAACTCAAGTTCAAGGACCGCACGCAATGACCAATTTGACGCCTCAGCGAGGTGAGTGTTTCTTTGGTCCAGCAAACCCTTCGTCCTTATCGCCTTGGGTTATTATAAGCTTCTCCCCCAGGCCTCGAGAATGGAATTCCCGCGGACCAGATCTACAGACCCGAGGATGTCAATCGGGATGATCCAAACATCCATATCATCGACTTGCCCCCTCAGAAGAAGCCTTCATTCAAAGAACAGATTCTTGGTATGGGCCATGTGTGCTATCACATTGTGATTCTTTTCTCACTATATTCACTGGTGGGCTGGCTGGTCTTGGCGTTCAGGATATGCAAGTGTATGTTATTCAAGTTTTGTGAATGTTTGTTTGCGTCACTAATGACTCCGACTGGAAGGTCATCCGCGGCACTGTCAGTGTCAACGTAGTCAATGACATGTCTAACTAGCTGATTTGAACTCGTGACGTTTAGGCATTTGCCAAACCGGATGTCAAAGAGCATGGTGAACGGGTTCTTCGCGGGGAGGAGGCTATTCACAGACGTCGAGGCTCCGCTGCGGAGTAGACATTCAGGGTTATCAATCCGCCAAACGTGAGATGGAGCTCTCGCATTTGTACTGTACTCGTCTTGTCCTAGTATACATATTTCGGACCTTTGACTGTATTTCGGAGTTTGCTTAATTGATATCATGCCATTTCCCTTAATACTTAAAGCGTCGTCTTGCATATTCATGAGCACGGTATATAAGGTGTGTCTAATGAGTAAGTTGAGCCTCAATTGTAAGGAGTTTCCGTGTTGCGTGAGTCTGGCAGCCCTGACATCATCGGGTCGGAGATCTGAAGTTTAAACTCAAATTTTCTGTAAAGATCCATCATTGAAGTCTCGACCAGAGGACTTCGATGGTTTACCCACTTGTGAGAAAGCAAAATATGCAAGAGTGTTTATCCCGAAATTATTTGAATTTCGGTGGCCAGTTCCATGGAAATGAATCGCTCAACTACATTTATTCTGAACACACCAGCCCAGTCCATTTCAAATCGTCCCAGAACGTTCCCCGTGTCACTGCAGTTCTGAAAGCTGGATAATCTCAAGCCAGGTACGTCTACTCGACTGCTGGTGAGTGGACCAGGTGTCATTTGATTTCACCCTTTCAAGGCATATGAACGACGTAGCAAAAACGGTCATTAGTAAAATCTTGCCAAGGCTCGTCAAAGGCGCAGTCGCAATGTTGTCCGTGACATGGTCCCTCGCGCCCTTTTACCGTAGATGCAACAACCACTTGAAAAAACACACTATCGGGCAGGCCCGGGAGGAATCCCCACCGATCTCTCTGCAGCACACTTGTACTACTAGCAGCTCTGTCATTTCAAGCGCACAATTTGCATTAGTGGTGCGTGATCTCCAGCTATGAATATTGTGTCGCGAGGATTAACAATATAGTAGGAAACCAACATCGTCCGCATCAATCCAGAGGGTGTACAGCGCGCCGCAGAATACGTACGTTGTTGCGTTCTCTCCAAGTGGACCTCTTGTCTGCAAGTGAAAGCAGCGAACGCCATACTCACATTATTTTTGCACGCCATATAGATCTCCCAAAAAATAGTCGCAGAGCAGTACACGCCACGTACATGGCGTGCACAGCCACTACACATTTGCCCACCCGAGTCGTACTCGCCATCAAACCCTCTTACGACACAGTGCCTAAACTGGATATTTCTAATATCCGCGCTCAACTTTAGTTTCTGGTCGGAAAAGGAGGGGACGGTTGAGCGCTATGGTGTCGAATGGCGGAAGGGGTGGGATACATCGGAGAGATCTGTGCATACAGGGTACTGGAGCTTGGTCTCTGCTTTAAATAGGGGTACGTTTCTCATATCACTTCTGGTACATGAACAAGGGTGAATTGACGCTATCTATATAGCTCTAGAAGAAAACATCCCTATTACGGACCCCGCTTTCTACTCATCAGAATCCCTCTGTCCAGATTCACTCATATCCCACATCTTCCGAGCCGTTCCTCAATCCACAGAACAAATTCCACTACTCAAAGAGCGCATTGCCATCATGCGTGAAATAGGCTCCATTCTATGTACTGTACGTCCCTCGGCCGGCTCGTCAATGTGTTGCCAATCCTAACATTTGGCGTCTGCTACTGGGCTATTGTATGACGACTATGAAGGAATTCGCTGGATCGTATTTCGGCTTTTTGGAAGCTTTTCAGAAGAGACACCGTGGCAAAGGAACAGCACTTGACCTTGCTCAAATGGTCACGGAGGCGTTTCCCTCGTTTAGGGATGAGCAGTGGCTCAACGGACGGCGAAGTGCGTGCTCCGTTTCCTTTTTATATTATTTTTTACACGCTCGACCCATGCTGACTTCTTCGTCAGTTCTATTCTGGAAACGCCCACAGATCTTAGTCGCAGAAACATGGGCAGCCTTCTACCCAAAAGTACCTACCGATCCACACCCAATCTTTCCTTCTGGCCCCTCAATAGGTGGTCTCACCATGTTCGCAGACTATCGCGTTCCCCAGATCTTGCATCATCTGCGTATCCTGGAATATCCTTCCTCACTCGTCGAAAAACTTCGTGCTGGCGCGTATCTTGCACCTGGATCCAGGGAAGAGATCAGTCTGCGAGCCGCAAGCATTATCGCAGTTGAACATGTCAGGCAGGAAATTCTTTGTTTCAGGGACAGACTCGCTGAAAACGATGTGGATAAGAGCGCAAGTGAAGAGATCAGTAGTGTATTGATCGATTTTTACCTTTGGGATCTGGCAAAGAAAATAGAGAGGGGGGAAGAGCAGATTCAGGGCATGGAAACAGTTGATATGGTACCAGCCCACAGAACACGGAGTATCTGGTATTAGAACTTCGCATAGTTTACCTTGAATCGTAGTATGTAATCGAGGAGTACTCAGATCATCACGTAGAAGCCACAATAGAAGTGATGTACCGGGACAAACAACAACGTTGCTGGTTTTATTCCTGCAAAAGTACCTTCCTTGGACGACCTCTAGGACGCTTGACTTTTTCGGCTCCTTCTGTTGTCTTCCTTGGCCGTCCTCTCATGCCTTTGATCTTTTCGGTCTCAGATGCTTTCCTCGGCGGACCCCTGTTGTCGATGGTAGGTTTACACTGCATTTCCACCACTTCCTTCCTCGGCCGACCTCTCTTGCTCGTAGCGGTGGATAAAAATCTAAAATTGCGTCGATCCGGCAAGATATACTCCATCCCAAGTTCACGGAAAATCTCCTCTTCGTTATCGCCATGCATAAACTCCCATTGCTCTTCATCACACCACTTCCATAGACCATACTCGTTGAAGTGCAGAGCTAGTCGATGTGCTCTGTCGCAAATGTCTTTGACAAATTCAAGGTCCCCAGTCAAAGTTAACAGGGCAGCACCCTGACATTTTTTGGGCACGAAGCTGTGTTGTCATATTGAGCAAGGCGAACATCAGATGCATCCGAAGCAACCACGCACAAGATCTGCAATTCGCCATAATGGCCCTCCTTTTCTTTGATTTGTCTCAAACGTTCAGTACGATCTTCCCAATCCCCTTTCTTTGTACGTTGTGGTATCCGTATGATGCCCTTCCACCTCTGGAGATTAGCTGCGAGGGTCGCAGCCACCATCCCACGACTTTCAAGAGGCGAGATGACATCGACGGATAAAGGCGCGTTGCTGACAGCTGGTGCGCTGCTTCCAAAGGCACTGTGTATGTAATAAATGCGGGAAACATTAGGTGGTCGAGGTTTCGTTTCGCGATCATAGGGTGCGTGTGGGGGTATCGTTTTTATCTCAAATGGGTGTGTGATTGCCAAGGTGAGGGTCGGTGAACGAGGGTTGTTTCGACGGCTGGTATAGGATTTGAAGTTAGAGCTCGGTATTGAATTGCACTGATAAACTCACTGGCCGCCCACCAAGAATACTTCATATTTACCAGATATATTCTCCGACACGAATTCCTGGAATAGCAAAGATTATTGAGCGTCTAGAGAGGCCGCTGTACAACTAAAAAATACCTTGACGGCCTCGGCATCCGCAAGACTTACGGACGGATCTCGATGAGCAGCAAACTGTGTACAGATCCTCTGAGAAGGGCTAAGAAGGTCGGAAAACTCTGGGTTGCTTAGCTCCGCGATCGAAGTACAACCAGCATCGTATAGAGTTCTGGCCTTCGTCGTTCTACATGATGTTAGTTATATATATTTGATTGCCAGTCTCAGTTGCAGCATACATACCCAATCCCAGAAACCGTCTGAAGAGACTGCATGATATGCGATTTACGTATGTCGTCCGAACCATCGGCTACCTTGGAGACATCACTGGATACACTCTTTGTTGACGCCTCCTACAGAGGATATGAGCCCACATCAGAAAGTAAATGGACCGCATAGTACGGACATATGGAACATTGGCGAGAAACGCGTCTATGCGTTTCGCAATACGCTCACCTACGCCACCTAGCTACCACGGTGCGTGGATTCGTGAAAGAGAACCGTGAAGACGCGAGATGCGAATGGGACAACGATGGCATACCCGTCGGACTTGGCTCCCTGAACGGACAGGCTGTTCCATATCGCCAATTACTTTGATGGCACGTTCGAATGCACGTATTTTGTAAGGATTTCGGGTCTCCAATGCCTCCTCTTCTTTCTTGTCTTTGTAAAGTGGCTGTTCAGACCTTTATTTGAAGAGGGTGTGCAAGGAACGTACAGCGCGCCAATAGTTGGATGAGTTCCTGGTTCGGATTCCCGGCAGGTGAGGAGAACAGCTTTGCACCGGAAGGTCTGAGTAGGAAATCGAGTGTACGGCGTTGTATTCGTGATCTCGACAACGCTGTTGAGAGCATCATGTATTACCCTGCACTGAGGTGGAGTTCCGAACTGTGCAGGTAACCAAACTGGATTACATAACGTTGGTCTCAGTTATTTTGTCATTGGCGACGAGATTCGTAACCGAACGTCGACATCGCCGTGCCGCCTGAAGTGCGCACAGCAAAAAAACAGCAGTCGGCGCGCTGCACAGAGTGCTTGTGTGTTCAAGAACAACCGCGACGACGATGACCGACGCACCGAAGCAGGCAGCGCCATATCCGATCACCAATATGACCACTCTCACCGACGCTCAGCTACGGCAGGCAATCACACAGCTATCCAATGCTGCAAATACACAGTACCAGCACTATGCTACACCCGCGCCGCAGAATACACCAGCAGCGAAAGGTGAGTACGCCCAACGTGTACCTCACCCGCATGTTCAATGTCTCATCTTGCTCACAACTCTGTTCGCTCCTCCTAACCCCCTCCTTGCGTCGTTGATTCCTTAGCATATCTCAAAAACGTCCACACGTGGTCCACTTCGACTACTCCGAGGGGAGGCGGCCGTGGTCGGCATCGAGGTGCCAAAGCTGCTGCGGTCGCACCAGCCCCTGCCGCCTACGTCCCTCCAGTCGTGTATCAACCTCCCCCACCCGTCGCAGTAGCCCCTCCTCCCGTCCCGCCGCCCCCGCCTAACCCGCCCAAACATCCGCTCCCAGTTGTCCCTCAAGCCACGCACTCCACCTATGCCTCGCGACTCCGAACAGGCGCGACACTTCTCGTGCAGCCTATCCTCAACGCAACCACGACCACGGCGCGCGCATCCACACGTCGAGGCGGAATGGTCAACTACACAGAACCGGGCTCCGGTGACGAATTCCCCGACGCAGGCGCCCTCGACTCCGACGACTCCGATTTCGTGGCTTCAGGTGGGACCCGGACAGCCGTGCGGCAATCCAGAGCGTCGAGATTGAGCACGGGAATGTCCATATTCCACTCTGGAAGCGGATTGTCGACTCCTCAGTCGCAACAGGGACCACCACCACCTCGGGTAGCCGCCATCCCTGTTACGACGACGTCTGAGAAGATGGAGATTGAGCAGAGCTATTTGGGTATGATCCCTCCGTCGCGGTTTATGAAAATGCGGGCGGTCGGCCCTACTGCACACGAGTACCCGTGAGTGTTGTGTCCATTTTTAATCTCGCTTCAGGTCTGTGAATAAAAATGATGTCCCATGAACATTTTTTTCTGGCTCCCCTTCCTTCGGTTACTACTTGGCATGACGTGTCCCATGCGACCATCCAATCTGACGTTGGGGTGATGCGGGTGGGATGTCGGACCCATATTTATCAATCAGATCTCTACATGACCTCGACACACGTTCCCCCAAACGCACATCCCTCGTGCCCATCCGCGTGGAGTTCGAGACCGAGACACACAGGATCCGTGACTGTTTTGTCTGGAATTTGTACGAAACGTTCATTAAGCCAGAAACGTTTGCAAAGATTTTCTGTACTGACCTCGAACTTCCGATCGTGCCGTGGGCCGAGACGGTTGCAAACCAAATTCGGGCGCAATTGGAGGAACACGAAGGCGTTGCATCGCTCGATCTTGGGGTTGAGGGGTACCATTACGCCGATGGCGATAGTCATGGCACCACTTACTACCCCAATCAGCACAGCCACGCGGGCGATCCCATCTCCGAGAATAGCGGAGAGACACCGGAGTGCCGTGTCATTTTAAGTGTAAGTACGGTTTTCCATTTCACCCCCACGTTTCTTTCCATTCCATCCGTTTTCAAAGATTAGTTATTATGGAGCACAGCTAGCATTTTTTTTTAGTCTCACAATTAACGCAGACGCGTTCATCATTATTGATTCATATCTACCCACCCCCCCCCCTGTGCCACAGATTGACGTACAAATAGCGACATACCACTTGATGGATCACATTGAATGGGACCTCCTCTCGCCTCTGACACCGGAGGACTTCGCGAAGCGGCTGTGTGTCGAGCTGGGCCTGTCTGGCGAGGCGATCCCTTTGATCGCACATGCGATCCATGAGGAACTCCTAAAGCACAAGAAGGATGCAATCGAGTGGGGTGTGATCGGGGGAGACGTGGCTGGACACGGTGCGTCTGGGCCCGGAGGGACGACCAATACAGGCGGGGCAGAGGATGGGGCAGAGCGGAGGACGGGTGGTGGGGGTGGAGGGGGGATGGTGCTCAAGGATAAGACGGGCCTTGGCCTCGGGTGGGGACGAACTCCGAGGGATAGTAGAGGACCCAGAACGTTGCAGAGTGTGTGGCGGGAGTGGTCCGACGCCGAGGAGTTTAGGACGCGGTTTGAAGAGCTCACTGCGGAAGAGGTGGAAAGGAGAGAAGTAGAGAGGGAACGAGCGAGCAGGTATACAGTCTCCCCCCCCCCCCTTTCCTTCCATTCTCCATCGCTTATCCATTTTCTTATCTAGACGACTGCGTCGGGAAACGTCGAAATTTCAGACGACACGGACAAGGCGACGATGAGTGTCCGCGTGTGTATTTTATTTTCAGTATTTGTTGTCATGTCTTGGTCGTATTGCCCACATCACATAATATTCTCATTCTGACTGTTGTTATCTGTGGCACCCGTACGGTGGCCTTCCATGATGTGGCGAGGCGCTTATTTGCAGTAAGTTAAGAGCTCGAGAAGACACGTATCTTCGAAATAGAAGCGTGCAGTGATAATCATGGTCGGGAGAAGTACAGCAAACTGGGCATACTCATTGCCAATGTAGGCAAGATTGCGGCACTGGCTATCGGGATTCGGCAAGCGGATGCAACAGAGAAATGATGCAGGCGCCGAAATGATGGACGAATATTGTGATATACAGCCATGTTTTGAGTGGCAAGCACGTACGATCGTGCGTGTGCTGGTTACAAAGTGCGCATGCATGTTCCGTACAGATGCCGAGGTCATTCAAAGGTATGTATATTTTTCGGGGGACGTGATATTTATCAGGACAGCAGACTTTTCTTTCGGGGGTGTGTCAACTTCCTGATCTGAGCGTAATAGTCACAGGCAAAGAATGTACATATGACGAAATTTGAGAGCTCACATCGCGATTGGGAGTTACTCGTGTACGTATGTATGCATACAGTCCACTGGGGGTCCAGCTTCGAGACGAAGATCTGTTATCTCATAGTTTTGGAACGTCGAGTCAGTGGTGCATTGCTGGGTGACGTGGACAGCAAGGATGCGGCGATAAGCACAGGATGTCCGCGGATCCAAACACAAGATGATACCAACATAAGTTGACGATGATGGGGTGTGGGGCTGGCGCCTGAGTTTAGGATCGGGTGTGTAGCGCACGGCCAAGGACTTGAATGGTGGTTTTCTCTGGTTGTGATTCTCACCGTCATATAATGGAGAGAAGGCAGTCCCGAGATATTCCGAAGGGGATTAAAATTTGGCGAGCCAAGCTGTGGTAAAGGGGGTGTCGTTACAGTAATCGCACGGCAAGGGGCGAAGCGAGAGTGTGGGTCTATTTAAGATATCTCCGGTATCAGGACGTGGTCTATTCCACAGAGAAAAAAAGAGCCTAGACTGGAGGGATCAGAATGAAATGAAATTCGCCGCTGGTTAGAGTTGTTTGATACGGCAAGTAAGCTGTGTAGAAAATCGGGGTGTACCTTTTCTATCGTACATGTCGCAGGGGTAGCGGCAATTAGGTGGGTACGAGGATAAGGAGCGCCGTTCATGTCGAGGGAGAGGGTGGGGGAAAGAAACGTGGATGACACAATGCACGTTTGGGAACGAGGGTGTGATTGGGCGACAGAGTACGTGGAGACCGGAGAGCAGGCTCGGGGTAAGTCACGATAAGGAGATGCGGGGAAGGAGAGCGAACTGTGAGACGACCCCGGGGACGGGGAGTCGTGCGAGGATGGACACCCGTGCAGCGACGACGCCATCGGTCGAGGGGGGAACAGGCACCGCTGAATTATATAATACACTTCAAATACCGGACCGAACAGGCGACGGGGCAAAGATAACAAGGACGCCTGCTGGGATCGTCCGCTCGTCGACGCCCTCGTCCACAGCCTTTGTTGTGCAGATTACTCATAGGGCGTCTATTCGGCTACCCGGCCATCGAGAGAGACGCGCGCGAGTCGTCCCTTGTCCATTCCCGTTGGTTGTTTTCCCCACGTTGCCCCGCTGCCATCCACAGCACACGCACACACCGATTGCACGTCGTCTGCCTCCTGTCTGCTGCGTTGTGCACAAGGAAAAAAAAAACCTGCAACTGGGCCCCCTTTCTTCTTCTTCGCCTCCCCGTCTCCGGAAAACTCTGCACGTCCTACCCCGGACTCTTTGTCCCCATAACCCCCTTCTCCTCCCTTCACCCTCCATTTCACTATTCCCAAACCATAATCCACGAGCAGTCCAACTCCCTGCTTCGAATCCAGCGGTGCCAATATAATCTCCTCCCATTTGATAACACTCACCTCTGGAACATTTCTTGGCCATCGTCTGCTCAGCCTTGACCAGTCCGTGCACCCTCCTCTTGCTACAGCATATAACCCGCTCATTTTCTGCGTCTCACCCAGTCCCCCATGGATCATCCCCACCCCGCTCCATCACACGACAAGACTGCACCCCGTCCATATAAATGTCCTTATCCGCTCTGCGGACGCGCGTTCAGCAGACTAGAACACCAGGTGCGTGTCTTCATATCTTCCCATGCCTTTCTCATTCCCGATCACCACACCCCCCAGACTCGTCACATCCGCACACACACCGGCGAGAAGCCCTTCGTCTGCACTTTCCATGGCTGCGAGAAACGCTTCTCGCGCTCAGACGAGCTCACTCGCCACTCCCGAATCCACAACAACGACCACAGCACTACTGGCGCAACTCATGGTACCAAAAATAGGTCCAAAATCAAGCCAGACAATACCATCCCCGATGACCTCGAATCTGCTATCAACCTACACTCTTTCAGCAGAACAGAGCATCGAATCGACGATTCCAACGTCCGTGTCAAGAAAAAGGCGAAAAGTCGTGCAAATAGTGATGATGAGGTATGTGTATCCTCATCGTCTAACGTAATCACAATTCATCCCCCTCTCTGCAGGGGGAAGCCTATGCACGTCCTACCTCCGTTGGATCTTATGAAAACCCACACCATCGGCGGTCGCAATCGCATCTGTCGCTCCCAAATCCTTCCCCCTTTTCGACTCTATCGAGTGTTGCCATGGACGAACTTCACGCCCTAGAACGTGAGGAAGCCCTCAGGCGTGCAGAATACGAAGCCAGACATGCCGAAGCACTTCGTCGTGCAGAGTACGAGGTTCGCAACGCAGACGTCATCTATTTCCGCGGTCGTCCTAGCAAGAGCGCAACTACCAGTCCTGTTTCCACACCTTACCATGGGGCTGTACCCTTGAGCAATGCACCTACAGATGCTGCATTCAATGCGCTCGATGGCGATGGAAGTGGCAGAGTATTGGACAAAGCGAGCCGTAACCAGAGGAGGATGAGTGGTCCCGCGTGGCAGATGACACCGATGGCGCGAGGACACCAGCCTTCTGCCTCATCAGTGGAGACCCTGGTTCCTGCCAACACCTCCGAGGCAATGTCTGACCCCAGCCGACGTTTCTCCACCCATTCCGTGGTGTCCCCAGCTTTCCACCACCTCTCCACCCATGAAGACTCCCCCTCTCCTCTCAGTTCCGAATCGGATTTCAACCCTACCCATCCCGTTCAGCATTCACTACAGCCAACACATGTGCGAGGCCATTCTGCTGGTGGCGCTTCCGCGGAGCTTTCGCCGCAGTCTTTTTCCTCTACCAAGCCCGAGTTCTCCTTTACGCCTTCCACCAGTCCCTTCTTGGGCCCATTTCGCACGCTCAACCTTCATTCTACAAGCACTTCTCGGGCGCCATCACCTATATTACTCCCGTCTTCTTACCGTCCTCACAGTCAAAACGATGGTTCTGTGAGTCCTATCGATTCCTCTCGAAATGCATTCCGTCAGCGTCCCAGGGGTTCAAGCATAGTGGGCAGTCCTCCGAGTAGTCGGAGCATATTTGGCCCTTCGTCTAGGAACAAGAGCTTTGGCGATGTTCCTCACACGACTTCGCTACCGCATGTCCATACATACCCAGGCCAACTATCCCTCGCTGCCCACGCCGATCGCAAGGGCTTCCCAGCACCCCAACACTCAAACGGCACCAGCACCGGCAATTCCATCTATCCATTAGGGGACGCCGGTCATACGTGGTCCACTGCACGACCCACGTTCGAAATCGGTGCACCCACCCGAAGTCCGTGTGCTTCGCGCCCTGCATCGCCATCGCATGGCCATCCCGCGTCTTCTTCCCATAACGGTGGTGGCCACCATCTCGCACATTCAGTCCGATCGGCATTCGGGATGACTCCTATACACGCTGCGCCGCATCGTAATACATCTTGGCCGACTCCCCAAAAGTCGGGGTTATTCGTCGGGAGCAGTATGACTCGCAATAGTAGTTTCTCTGCTTCTGTCCCGCCTTCGCGGTCTGGATCGCCGCCTATTACGCTCCCGCCGCTTAGGCTCAAGTCGTCGTCGCCAAAGACGATGTCGAATGGTGGTGGTGGTGGTGGTGGGCCTGGTGATAATAGTGGGAGTGATGAGGAAGGGACGATGCTTGTTAACGAGAGACGGTCGCAGAAGGTCGAGTTGCCGGGGTTCAAGGTGATCGATGCTGTGATGCGCGGTGCACAGTAAGCTTCTGGTGTCTATCATATAATGGGGGTTGGTGTGAGGAGATAGAGTGTCGAGATCGCAGCTGTGCGCTGGGCCCATGGTTTCCTCGCGATCCCGTCTTTTCCCCCTCACCCATCCTCCGTCACGGGTCATTTCTTTAACTCCAACTGGTCCCCACTATCCGGGTTCTCTGTGCATTCCACATTCCCGTTCGTGTTCGTGTTCAACCTCGTTCATCCTGCTTTACATAATTGAGCCCTACCCACGCTTATTTGCACCACACCACTACTCTACCATTTCCTCTTTTTTTTTCTTCCCTCTCGTATATCCACATCTACTACCATTTTCACCATTTTCATAGATTTCACAGAATACATGTCCCGACACATTGCTGTAGGTTCGTTCGGACACTTCTGCTCTGTTGTTGTTTTTCAACCTGCTTCGCTCCTTTCGCCTCTTTACTTAACTCATCTCACCTCACCACTTGCCCCTCTCATCCCCCTGCCCCCCCATTGCATATACATACTTAGACTACCCATCGACTCATCCGGGATCATCTTGTCCGTATTCGTGTACAGGTATTGGGTTCGTTCTTGGTTACGTCGAGGAATCGTATGTACGCGTACGTATTTTATGTGCTCCTAATATCTATTTGTTTTTAGACTTTTTTGCCAATATATATAATCGAGTCTCGACTCCATTTGATGTGACTGACGCTGCTACCATTTCAATGGTGCCATTCGAGCTCGACCATCACTTCGAACGCGACCACCACCAATTGGCGAGTACTGATATTATTGACTAGATCGTATACGCGATATTACCACGCTCAGCCTGATCTCACCCCTGCCTACTATCATCTCATGGATCCTCTACTTACTGGTTTTCGTCATCCAAGGCGATCAACCGCCGCCGGACCTCTTTATTCCGATACATTGACCTCGAACGCCATCGAACGTGCGAGGCGGGATATGTTCTTTCGAACGTGCGCGCATGGGTTCCCATACTCGAGGTAAGCTTGTTATTATTAACTATCATCACTACATATTTGCCTCCCTCCCCCGCCGGTTATCTTCAATCTCACCGTGGAGTCTGCCCGCTTTCCCCCTTCGCATTTATAGCGGTTGCTGGCTATCCCTTCTACTTCGCGCGTTCACGTTCGCGTTGTGGTCGTGCCAACTTGGGTTGCAGTACTAGTCACTGAAACTAGCCATTTTCCTTGGGCAGAAAGCTTACGGCCCATGTATCGTGCGTGAACTTCCTGGCGTTCTCCCGTAAAGACGGCAGATGGCTGGCGAGTGCGGGAGATGGTGCGTTTTCCCCGCCACTGCTTACTACATGGGGCGTTCTTCTGAATATGAGCTGTGATATTGCAGATTTTCGTATCTTGCTCTGGGATTTTAATCAGGACGACGTGCAGAGCCCCTCGGGGTGCTATTCTGGCCCGACAGTACGTTCGTTTTTCCTTCTGACTACAGCTGACATCGCATCTCCTGCTTACCATTGCACTGTGATCAAGGGAAATGTGTTATCTTTGGATTTTTCAGCGACCAATCAGTACTTGATAAGGTAAAATGGTTCCTTCCCGAGTATCGCCGCTCCATTTTGATTCACTCTGACCAGCGGAGGGGCGGACAATCTGGTACTACGGTATGACGTGTCGAGATTGGTCTCGCCAGGTGTGCATTGGAGCCCAGAGCGGCCTTTACCTGCTGTGGATGTTTATCGGCGACATAATGTATGAAATATTCTTCTTCTGAGACGTTTCATTCAAATAACTGATATATATATTTCGACTATCTGCCAATCACTGGCCATTCAGGACAGTGTGCGATGCGTTAGTTCACACGCCCAACACGATGAGCTCTTCTTCAGTGCAGGGTCAGTCGGAACTCTTTCCCGATTTAGAGTTCATGCACCTGATTTTCCTCGCTTTTGTAGGGAAGATGGAAGGATAATTTTTCATGATGCACGTGTTGACAGAAGACTATCAAACGCCCAGGGGGTACTCCAGCATACAACGGAATTCACGGGGGTGCAGGCGCATCCCGTCATGGAACACATCTTTGCCACAAGTGATGCCCACGGGCAAGTGTGTCTTCGCGACACCAGGATGGCATTCGGACCGCTATCGGTAAGGTCTAATGAAGGTATAGTGCAAGATGTACGTTTATCTTTCACCGTGCACGATTTCCTTCCACTAACCAGCTTCTCCGGCCTGGTTTAAAGTATGTCACCAAGTTGTCCAAGAGGTCTGTAGGGTACCTGAGTAATCCAGAGAGCAGCAGTATCACGTTTGATAAGGACGGTAGGTTGTTTCATATTCAAAATTGATTCACAATCTCATGTATGCCTCAGGAAATAGATTGGCCGTTACCATGCTTGTGCGTCTTCTGCGCAGCCGATCACCGGTGTACTGTCCGTAAACATAAGAACAGCATTGGTATCCTACAATATACGCCCTATCTGACCCACATCCATTGGCGATATGCACCGGACGCAATAACCCCGATGGAACTCCAATAGCGGAAGGCGAGAGGACGTATTCCAATTCGTGTACGATGAAGGTACGGCATCAATACTGTCTTCAATTGGTGAATTTGAATTGATAGTCGTTCATGAAATCCAGTCGGGGGCATTTGGTGGACCTGGGATGAGCGAAGATGTTCTCTACGCAGCTGGCTCCGACGATTTCAGGAGTTATGTCTGGCAGGTACCAGAAACCAGGGTTTTGATGGGCCTCAGACAAGAGATCTCCGTCGACGAGTGGTATGCGCAGGAGTGGCCCAACGTTACAGGTGTGTGTATAACTAACAAGGATGGCGAAGTCGAGATATTGACACTTCGCACGTGTGGTGGCTTTCCAGCCTATTGTCAGGGACTTTCCAGCACGCGTCACATTCCTTTACAAATTTCAACTCCACTGTGTCGGGTAAGCGGTGAGTATATCAAGATAGAGGTGCTTGATGAATTCCTATTAATATCTTCTTATTACCTGAGGCCACCGTTCCATCGTAAACGCGGTTGCGATACACCCATCGTTACTTCATATTGTTACGTCTGGAATCGAACGGCATATTACTCTGCATAGTCCAACGCCATCATCACCTATTGCCCAAGACCTCTCCTTGACGCCGTCAGAGGTGAGGAAGCTGAGAGAGCACAGTGCAGACGATGAGATGCAGTTCTTGAGAGCGGTATTGGGATCCCACTCAACGTTAGTCGGAAATATTGATCAATCAGACGACGAGAGCCAGACAATATCCCTCTTTGACCAGTCAGTCCATGTGCATATCTTTAAAGAATTTTGTTTTTGCTGAATGTCGAACACAGCATTCTCAGAGGTGAAGGAGAAGGAGATGTTTTTGCATTGAGGCATTGGGGAGATTTGAACGAAGAAGAATCAAACAGTAGTGATGATCTCATGGAGTCACCTGTTGAATAGTAGTGTACATTAATTTAAATTACCTTATAGTACTCCCAAATTCGACAGAATGTGATGCAATGTATAGGACAGGCCTTACTGAAGGCAATGTGGAAGGATATAAGGGACGTGGCGCAATCAGTGGATGACAAAGGTCCAATGCTGAGGCTGATCCATGATCAGTGCAGTATAATTGTGTCGTCTCTATCTGTGTTTTCATGAACTCACTGAATGTTTCTTAGTTTACATTTGGTCGAAGATCAAATTTTGACATCCACTGAAGCACCTCCGACATCATTGGCCGATCAGTTGGTTTAACGCTCGTGAGTCGCTGAGCTATCGCACAACATGCACAGTTCTTGCGGTGTTTTGCCAGTCGACCATAAATCCGCACGGATGGCACTCCACACTCCAGATTCAGCCGCATACCCTTCGATCCCAGTAATGCCACGCAACATCCTTCGTTTCCCAGTGAAGCGGACGGCGCAGTTGTAGTCGATGATCAATAGCCGACCACCTTCGTGTTTGGCTGGCTTAATATCCAAGTGTACCAACCCCATGCGAATGCATGAAATCGATGCTCGATCAGCTGTTTGGCAACGAACCACAGCTTAGTATCGGGATTTTTGAGACATGTCACAGCCTATCTCCACCATTGGGCATACATATGACAGTGCCATTCCTGACAGGCCAGACACGGCTGCCATTGATGGTGTGGTTCGAAGGGAAATCAAAGGAGGAGAGATATCCGCCTCCATTTGACCCTGCTCGACAAACTTGAGACACCCATGTTACGAATCATTTGCAAGGCTGTCTGCGAGCAAGATTAGGATGCTATAGGCAATAAATGTATACATTAGTTCTGCATAAATGTACTCCCCTGACCCCGCGCCACCTTCGATGATACCAGCCCATATTCATTGTCGTCATCGCCAGCATTAGACTGACTGCGTCTGCGCTTGTTGACCTGAAGTGGGAGGTTTACTATTTCGGCCTGAGCAGCGACAGAGTTGAGGTAGAGGGAGCGACATGGCAGTAGATCCGGCAACGACTGTTTTTGCGTCAAATGCTGACAAATAATCAATGTCATCCGCAAGAACTTATATAGGATGGAGTACGAGGAGAGGTCGTTGAATTCGTGCTTTCTCCTCAGATAGCCTGTCACTAGCGCAGTACGAAGGGCATCGAGTGGGGCCTGGAGGGGTTTAAGCTGGGGGGCAAGGAACCTGGCGAGAAGATCGTGTAAAAACCCCATCTGACTGAATACCCGTTCGCGTTTCCGGTTGCATATGCTCGTGTCCTGGAAGATCTCGGACAAAATGCCCGCAAATTCGGACCTCTCCTTGTTGGAATCAAGATTGCAGGGAAAACGCACTAGAAGTGTCCAAAGGAGAAGCCAGAAGATGGACTCCATGTCGTGCTCAAAATTGTGCACAACGAAATTGATGTCGGGGGGCATAGGGTGGGGCTGTAGTTCAGGGGATGTGGTGATATTTCCCGCCAAAAAGCCCGTCAAGTTCTCATCCAAGGGTAGTTGAGGTATATACAGGAGGACCTGTTTCTGGATTTCTCCCGTAGATGTATGCTGTCATGCGTACCGTTTTTGGGTCCGGGTTTCCGTCCGAGGGACGGAAGCGCCTAGCATACTCCAGATCAGCTAGTATGCCTCGCACCTCAGGGTCATTGTTGCCCTCAAACCAATAAAGGTTGCCCGAGCTGATATCACGATGGACCCACCCAGCCAAGAACATCAATTGCAGAGCTGTGCTGCCAATCAGCACTTGGGGAATAGCACAATGAGAACGGAGTATCTCACCAAACACGCAAGATAACAATGCTGTCATTACATCACCCAATTTCGACACATCATGCAAAGCCACACACACCTGCTTGAAAACGACACAGGACTGCCGCTTTGGACAATGGCGACGATTGAATGGTTTTTCCTCATGCGCAAGCAGGTCGCTCGGTTGAGACAGGGACGTCCGAGAGAAGTCAGCGTGCGGAAAAGACCAGAGTCTGACAGTAGTAGGTGGTGCCCCAAAAAGTGTGGAATCGGGCTCAGCTGCCTTGGCGACCTCCTTCGACGCCGTCCCTTGCCATTCGCGGACTAGCGTGAGGAAGTACCGATGCCAATCCTGCTCCAGCAAGCACTTCCGCAGCTTCTGCTTCGACTCATCATCCATGCCCGTGAAGCCCTTCGGTTCTACGCCTGCTTGCAGAGCATTGGAAATCTTCTCGAGATCGGTAAATATCTCTCGCTGAATGTCGCCCTCAGTCATCGACCCGGCGTCAAGCCAGACATCCTTCAAGACCATCGAATGCGAACCCTCAAGTGGCTGGAGCTTGTCGAATGATGCAACTTCGATAACCTCCCATACTCGAGTCGCACGTCCTGTTGTACATAGACTCCGATGGTCGAAGATTGCCTTCTGCGTCTTGTAGTAATGACCATCGACCTCGTAGACAAAACAAACCCTGTCCGCCTCGGGGTCCAGGTAGTCTCCCTAAGCCAGACTCTCTTCGTAGATGAAGATAGTTGTAGGCCTTTCTACCACTGAGACGGACCACAGATATTCCCATGGATTCCTGTTCCCTTCACATGTCGAACGCATCAAACAATCTGTCATGTCCTACATCGAGGCGGCTTCTCGCAATTATTATTCTTCACCCATCCAGCATACCATTCTCGGACCGGGTCTCCCGACGCCGCCCAATTGGGCCCATTCAAGCGTTTCCACGTTCGGGGTGAAATATCAGGTTCCGACCCAAGATTTGGCCATTCTGGAGAGCGTGGAAGCTCTTGTAGAGGGAAGTGACATGTCGAAACTACACGAAGGTTCGCGGGGCGAGTTCTTACTGCCAAATGATGTGACTGATTCCACTGGCAGGCACTGCGGCAGATGTCAGATATGCCTGGCGCCATCGGGAAGGGGCAATGACACGCTATCGAAACAAACGGGTTGGTGGCACTATCGTCGTGCATTTTATCAAGAAGCACATGTGGTTCTTGGAGACGGCATTGGCATTGCTGGAAACAGACGATTACTCCGATTTTGAGCGGGAGAGCCTTCCTGAGTCTGGCAGGCTGCATGTTGGCGTTTCGAGTGTGTGGACAGACAACACCATATTCGCACAAAGGAACAGGAGTTTTTTTATTATAGATCCGTTGGTTCCCTTTGGGACATATAGCATAGGGTGATACCAAATTGTACAGTTGCATAACCCCTAGAACAAGACAAGACAACTAAAACAAATCGAAACCCTCAGTAGCCATCCAATAATGCAGCTTGTGGTATCGAGTTCGGAAGACTATCCGGTCTTACTAGTGGTTGTGCATCTTGCAAACGGCTGTAAACGGCTCGCCGGATCGTCCCTTCCCACTGTCTGAACCACTCTCCTTCCCTCATCCCTTCAACTCTCGTTGTCTCAGGTGTTAGTGAACCTCCCATAGGCTGACAGAAAGGATCTAACATTCCTGATGCTTGGGCGACGCCTTGGAAGGGACTCTCAGCATAATTCACAGGAGGATTGAACTGTGCGATGCGTTTGAGTGCATATGCGCCACCGCAGACTTTCCAGCTGCCGCCACCGCGGTGGTGGAATCGTTCAAAGAGCCTAAAAATGGGTATATCAGAGTGATGATGAGTAAAAACTTGATCCAGCCATTAGAAAGCGCCCGTGAAAGGCGGTTCTCTGAGCGAACAGAAAGCAATGAGCACGACGTCTCGAAACGGACTTGAACGGTTCCCCCATAATAAGTAGAATTTATGAGGGATTGGGTTGCGGTTATGATGGCGTCAAAATTCCACCCATAGACGACCTGAGATCTTGTTTAGGAAGTCAGTAATCGGAGAATAATTGACAAACCTTCTCATAGTCAAATCCCTTGAGGAATTTCCTACTGGAACAATAGTCGTCAGCCCAACGGCGAAGGGTCCAGGACGACTTTAAGACACTGTCTGTGTGCATGACGGATGGTTGATCTAGTCTCCACGCATAGTCGCTACCAATCCAAGGAGGAAATCCCCGGCGGGCACGCTCGTCCTCCCAACTTTTGGCGACCTTCCTTTCTACTTCGCGGAACATGCGTCCACGATACGTGGGGAGAGTGTCTGCGACGGACCATGTACTGGGTTTCCGATCAACGTCTATCTTGAAGTCAAAGTCAACGACGCGTTCCGTATACTCCTCTGTTTCCATCCTTCGCTGTCCGCAAGTTGTGTTCGCGGTGGATGGTGTGGGTGCGAGTCTCGTCGTCAGATCCGCTGCAGTGTAGGACAAGCTGGGGTGGGATGGAAGCTTGCGAGAGTAGAAAGCGGTAAAGTGCCTCCCCTGTGGAAGAGTAAGCCAGTGCGTGCATGTATGGAGCGACATACAGGTAGGGGTCGTGTGAGATTACCGACCCGTTTCCAGAAGTGAAGTAGGAGGCCTTGTATGGAGTAAGTGTTGGTGGCTCCTCGCCACCGAGGGGAATGACGACCTCGCTGTCAGAGACGTGAAGAACAGGATCATGTACGCTGTCCTCGAACACTGGGGGCGGTGGGAAGAGAATGGGCTCCTGCATGATGGGCTTGCCTCAAATTCAACTTACACGCTGCCTATGTAGCTATTCGTCTTGGGAGGGCCATGAGTTTTGTAATAAACGAACATCTATACCGGTATACATACAAAGAAAACGATAAGGAAAGTAGACCATACAGCGGTCACTGACGAAATAAAACATGTTCTGAAAGTATGCAAGCTTACCCTTGCCCAGCGAAAACGCCCGTCCATCACCACTTCTGTGCAAATTAACTGTTGCAATCCACAGGGCCACTCTCGACATCCTTTCTTTGGCGTTTCCGACTACTGCGGATGCTGGCCTTGGTCTGAGTACCCAGCACAGGGGGGTCCGCTCCTCCTTGACACATATAACGCTTATAGCGTTCTCGACCAGCCCGCACAACTTCCGAGGGAGGGAACGGATCATCAGCAGGGTTGATTCCTTCACGCATGGCGCGAAGTACGGCTAGCAGCTGCTGGTGGCTGACGTCAGGTGGTGGAGCAACACGGGCCTGAACGACACGGGTCCAACAAAAAAGCTCTCGAAGCCTGAGTAATCCCTCCCGGATGCTTGTGTGCTTCCGCCAATACTCACTGATGTGCTCAGCCAGTGTTAATCCCAAGCCCAGCTTTGACCACGCGACATCGGAAGAGCGCAGGTTACATGGACCAGGGCGTGCCCAGGAGGGAAGACAGTTTAGGTGCATCGTCTCTGGATCTTCAGGCAGTGGGGGATGGGGTACATTGGATGACGTCGTGGTCTGGGGTGAGGTTGACATACGGGCTCGTTCATTGTAGGGACCGACGACCTTGATGAAGATTATCCAAAGAACCCAGAAGAATCCTTCCAGGTCGTGATGGGTGCGATGAAAGGGAATATTCCCTTCAGAGTCAGCGCCTCGAAGAATTTCAATGGCCTGAAATGGGAATGTGCCCTGCAGAAGATTCCAACAAAAGCCAAAGAATTGGTAAAGATTAACGCGCCGTTAGATATCGAACGTTCTGTGAAGGCTCGGACTTTTGATCTTGTGCAAAGCCCCAATCCCCTAGCATTCCCTGCCGCTGGGGATACCACTCCTCCATTGCACCTTCTGGCTTGGCAGGCACTGCTGCTTCCGCTAGTGCTTCGACCCATTCCTGAGGTCCCTTTAGAGATGATTCCTCACTTGTGTCCCCGCTAATCTCCGTCCGCACCCAGAGGTTTGTATCGCTGATGTCACAGTGTAGTACTTGCCTATTGTCGCATGCATATTTATGTGCTTAAGCGTGATATCAGTTCTTCTGGACGGATAGTATAAAAGTGAAAGCTTACCTTCGACAACGTCTATGAAAGTATCCAGGAACTCTCGTGCGCAAGAGAACCAGGTAATCCCCACCGACAATGTTTTAAAGGCGACGCGAAGGTGCCTCTTCGCCTGTTTGTACCGAGAACTGGGGCACAGCTTTCGCGCCAATTCCTCCATGGGCGCCAGTGGGGCAACTTCTTCACTAATAAAAACCGGCAAACCTTGCTCCCCACCAGCTCCCAGAGGGTCCTCTGCCCCAGACCCTCGCCCATGGTCTTGAAGTAACCCATAAATCTCCCCATCGGTGGCCCAGTCCACATTGTGGTAGGTATCTTTGAGGACGAACGGTTTGCCTCCTTTTTCTGCCTGGATTACAAGTACGCGAGTCCCTCGCCCTTTCAAACCCTTGGCATGAAACAGGACCACCAGTATGCGATGCCATTCCCCCTGGAAAAAGACGGTCGCCATGTCTGCAACGCTGTGATAAGCCTTATCGTAGCCTAGCCAAGCACGGTCCCCGTAGACCGTCATTGCCACCAGCTTCACCAACAGCTCAGGCTCCGTATGCACGTTGATCGCCGATGACTTGAAATAACCGTTGCGGGAGAAGAGGAAGAGATGTAGTGATGGCCCACACAATGTGAAGGACATCACTACCTCGCGGTCGACCTGGGAGGATAGGATGAAGTACACGTGGTCGTGCAATTGTGATTCCGCGATCTTCTGACACACCGGGGATTTCAACATTTTCTGGCCGTTTATAGTGCAATAAAAATGACAAATGATAGTTTTAAATTTTATTTTCACATTTTATTGGCAATAAAATTTGAAACTGTTGTAGTGGATAAAATCTTACACAAAATAAGACCTGTAGTCTAGCATGTAATGCTTAATAAAATGATAAATGAATAAAAAACTTTATTGCAAATGAAAGCCTATTTATTATTTGAAATTTTGGAAGGCACTTTCGATCAAATGAAAATCTCAAATTTCATCACTGCAAAAAGGACTAAGAAAATAAAATATTTTGTGAAGCCTGCAAAGTTTCAAATTTAAATTCACATTTTGCACACATGAAAAACTCAAACTTTTGTGAATGAGAAAAGTAATTGCCCACTCATCGGGCACTCACTGGGCGCTCACTCAAAGGTGAGTGCCCGATCAATGCCCACCAATCGCTGAATACAAAGATCACACTGTTTTTTTTTTGTTTAAGTTTGACTGGATCTGCAATCACACATGTGTTAGTGCCATTATGTGTCCTGCTCACTTGTTTCAGTGCCATTGCATCTCCCACTCATGTGTGTCAGTGCCATTGCACATTCCGCTCAGTTGGGTCAGGGCCATGGCATCTCCCACTCATATGTGTCAGCGCCATTGCATCTCCCGCTCATTTGTATCAGTGCCATTGCATCTCCCACTCAAATGTGTCAGTGCCATTGCATCTCCCACTCATATGTGTCAGTGCCATTGCACATTCTGCTCACTTGTGTTGGTGCCATTGCATCTCCCGCTCATTTGTGTCAGTGCCATTGCACATTCCGCTAAGTTGGGTCAGGGCCATTGCATCTCCCACTCATTTGTGTCAGTGGCATTGCACATTCTGCTCACTTGTGTCGGGGCCATTGCATCTCCTGCTCATTTGTATCAGTGCCATTGCATCTCCCACTCATTTGTATCAGTGCCATTGCATCTCCCGCTCATTTGTGTCAGTGCCATTGCATCTCCCGCTCATTTGTGTCAGTGCCATTGCATCTCCCGCTCATTTGTGTCAGTGCCATTGCATCTCCCGCTCATTTGTGTCAGTGCCATTGCATCTCCCGCTCATTTGTGTCAGTGCCATTGCATCTCCCACTCATTTGCGGCAGTGCCATAGCATCTCCCACTCATTTGTTTGGGTGCCATTGCACATTCCGCTCACTTGTGTTGGGGCCATTGCATCTCCCGCTCATTTGTATCAGGGCCATTGCATCTCCCGCTCACTTGTGTCAGGGCCATTGCATCTCCCACTCATTTGTATCAGTGCCATTGCATCTCCTGCTCATTTATATCAGTGCCATTGCATCTCCCGCTCATTTGTATCAGTGCCATTGCATCTCCCGCTCATTTGTGGCAGTGCCATTGCATCTCCCACTCATTTGTGTCAGTGCCATAGCATCTGCCGCTCATTTGTTTGGGTGCCATTGCACATTCTGCTCACTTGTGTCGGGGCCATTGCATCTCCTGCTCATTTGTATCAGTGCCATTGCATCTCCCACTCATTTGTGTCAGTGCCATAGCATCTCCCACTCATTTGTTTGGGTGCCATTGCACATTCCGCTCACTTGTGTCGGGGCCATTGCATCTCCCGCTCATTTGTGTCATGCCATTGCATCTCCCGCTCATTTGTGTCAGTGCCATTGCATCTCCCACTCATTTGTGTCAGTGCCATTGTATCTCATGCTCAGTTATGCCAACATTGCACATTCCACTCACTTGTGTCAGTGTGATTGACTCTCCTGGCATTGGCACAAATGAGTGGGAGATGCAATGGCACTGACACAAGTGAACAGGAGATGCAACGGCCATGATACAAGTGAGCTGAATGTGGAATTGCACTGACACAAATGAGTGGGAGATGCAATGGCCCGGACACAAGTGAGCGGAATGTGCCATGGCACCCAAACAAATGAGCGGGAGATGCTATGGCACTGGCACAAATGAGTGGGAGATGCAATGGCACTGATACAAATGAGCAGGAGATGCAATGGCCCTGACACAAGTGAGCGGAATGTGCCATGGCACCCAAACAAATGAGCGGGAGATGCTATGGCACTGGCACAAATGAGTGGGAGATGCAATGGCACTGATACAAATGAGCAGGAGATGCAATGGCCCCGACACAAGTGAGCGGAATGTGCAATGGTACCCAACCAAATGAGCAGGAAATGCTATGGCACTGACACAAATGAGTGGGAGATGCAATGGCACTGACACAAATGAGCGGGAGATACAATGGCACTGACACAAATGAGCGGGAGATGCTATGGCACTGACACAAATGAGCAGGAGATGCTATGGCACTGACACAAATGAGCGGGAGATGCAATGGCACTGACACAAATGAGTGGGAGATGCAATGGCACTGACACAAATGAGCGGGAGATGCAATGGCACTGATACAAATGAGCGGGAGATGCAATGGCCCTGACACAAGTGAGTGGAATGTGCAATGGCACTGACACAAATGAGCGGGAGATGCAATGGCACTGAAACAAGTGAGCAGGACACATAATGGCACTAACACATGCAGGATTGCAGATGCAATCAAACTTAAACAAAAAAAAACAGTGTGATCTTTGTACTCAGTGCTTGGTGGGCATTGATCGGGCACTCAACTTTGAGTGAGTGCCCAGTGAGTGCCCGATGAGTGGGCAATTACTTTTCTCATTCACAAAAGTTTGAGTTTTTCATGTGTGCAAAATGTGAATTTAAATTTGAAACTTTGCAGGCTTCACAAAATATTTTATTTTCTTAGTCCTTTTTGCAGTGATGAAATTTGAGATTTTCATTTCATTGAAAGGGCCTTCCAAAATTTGAAATGATAAATAGGCTTTCATCTGCAATAAAGTTTCTTATTTATTTCCCATTTTATTAAGGATTACATGCCAAACTACAGGTCTTATTTTGTGCAAGATTTTATCCACTACGACAGTTTCAAATTTTATTGGCAATAAAATGTGAAAACAAAATTTAAAACTATCATTTGTCATTTTTATTGCACTATAAACGGCCAGAAAATGTTGAAATTCCCGGTGTGTGAAGGGGCAGAGAGTTATCGGATTTCAGCTCCAAAGTGACGAGGATGTCAGTCCACGAAGTTGGTGTCTCTGAAGCAGTGTTAAAGTCAGAGGGGACGAGGACGATGTCGGGCTTGCAGCGACCCCCGACTAGGCTGTTTCCGTGATGGATCCACAAGCGTGAGGCGCGGTCTGAGACTGCGTGGACAATCTACACACAAGTTGAATGTTATTTAGCAGGCAGACACACTAATTAAGGTCCCACATAATTGAAGATCCTTGTCCAACCCAACTCCAACTGATTGGCGCAGGCTGTAGTGCTTTGTTCCTCGCTCAGGGGTCCCAGAACCCAGGAACGTGTGTCCCGATCGTATATCCCCCAATTGCACAAGTGGTCGAGGGCCAGAGTTGAGTATTTTGCACGAACGTCGCTCGGCATCCACTTTTCTGAATCTGCGAGGGTCAATAGGTCGGATATCGCCAGTTCGTCGCCATGGTTAAGTAAATCAGTGTCAATGTCAATAGAATCCTTGAGGATATTGTGCGTGGTGTCCACTAGGTTAGGCGTCATTCCTGGCATACCCTGAGTCAAAAGAAGTGTGAGAGGGTGCTTATTTCGCCAAGAAATACACAAGTTACTTTAGTTGTACCCGGAGCTATACTCCAGCTGCAACCAAGTCGTTCCACTTGAAGTTAGCGGGTCAGCGATATTAGATAAGATAATTGTGGCCACGCTAAGCCTTCCGCGACCGCCAGCTGTCCTGTATACTCAGATCCAAACACAATAGCCAGAGGAATAGCCAGAGGGAGACCTGGGAGGCTCGTATGTAAAAGGAGCAGGGTGGGAAGAGGAGCGGTGCTTAGGTAATCGGGTGCACGGGTCACTATAGTTCCCGATTACTAAGCCTTACTAGGCTAGGTGCCAAAGTAGTGTCAACAAGCCTAGTTAGGCTTCCCGTGTCGATTTTCCCAACACCAGCAATAAATAATCCCCCAAATACTGTTTGACTTCAAGCACTGAGGTATAAGGTGGTGAGTATGTCGGAAACTTCCAAACCCAGGTTGCAATACTGCCATACTTTGACATATTTTGACACTCTTGTAACTTAGTTCCATTTATATCGTAACCCTGTCTACATTACATAGATACAGCGTGTTTCGCTCGCGATATCACACTTTGCCATGTATGCCTCACCCACCTCGCGATTATCTGCCCCCGTTGTCCCAGGCATGACCTCACTCTTGTATAGATAACTCACTGCGCAACCCTCTCGCTTCCCATTCCGCCCCAGCACCACCCCCTAATTATCTATTCCATCCCTTCAGCCATGGCCACTACTCCCGCGAAAAAAGTCGACCTTTCGCTCACGCGTCGGGACGGTGATGCAACGCTCCTCGACTGCATTCAGTATCCCCAGTTCTACCTGGCTGCGCAGGCTCAGCAACTTCCCCGCCCCCCGACTCCGATACCGCGTCCACCACAGGCTCTTTTATCCACCCACACCCGAAAGCAAGGACTCTAGTTCATCCCTCATCAAACTATAGATCCCAGCTCAACCCGCTGTATCGACGCCCAGCCCTATTCCTGAATCGCCCATTTGCGAGGCTGCAGCCTTATCTCCTGAACCCGCACCTGCTCTCCCGAAAGGGCCGTCCTCCCTGCTTTCTGGAGAGGTCATCTCTGCTGAATGTACAGAGTCAGCTCGCGGTCCTACTCCAGCACCATCTGTACCTGAAGAAGTCCCCGCACCTCCCCCTGCCCAGCCCATTCCAACTCTCGTCGTCAACGATCCTACAGACAGTGCTCCGTCAGTCTTCACCGACGAGCCGCGCATGGTCGCGCGAATCCTATTACGAGTCGGTATGTTTTGTTTTTCCATCGACTGCATGGAATGACTATCTTATCTTGTACACTACGCGCAGCACATTGGCACCAGGTGCACCTCAGGCCGCACAGACCTCTACCCCGCGACATCAGCCATATGCACACCGCAAAGTACACGCCGATCTTGCACACGGTGCTGGAAATCGTCGTCGGCATACTATGACCTAGGGATCCCGTTCCTCTTGGTCGACAGAGCGAGATACAGTAGTCATTTTGACGTGGAGAACAACACAGCTACGCCGAGCAGCGCTCCACTATTCATCATCGGCGCATGTGCATGTCTTGTGGTGAGGGCCGCATCCATGTTTTTGAAAGTTGTACTCATCTCCTAACCACAGTCGGCCATCATCCTCAGTGCTTCGGTGACGCTCATGACCCTGCCAGAATTGGACAGTATAACCCGGATTGGAGGTTTGGTCGCCATCTTATGCTCTGTGCTGAGCATGATCACATCTTTCGTATCTATTTTCCGGTATAAATCAGAAATGGCACAAGGTGCCGCACAAACCGCTGGAGAGGGCTTTGTTCTGCTTCCTGTAAGCGTTATTACCCTTTCGCCAGTAACTGATACGGATACTGATGGGGTCTTTCAGCGCCGGAGCATCATGCCTTCGCTTCCGCTCGTGTTTCTTGCGTATTCTGTCGCTGGATTCATCACGGGCGTCGTCATATACTCGCTTAGGAGTGGTACCATTAACTTTGCTCATGCAGGAATGCCTGTTGCTACCAAGTTTGATGAGTATGCGCGGTGAATGATGATTGGTGTTCTTGGAGCTCTGACGGGGGTGTTGATCGCTTCTGTAATGGTCTCGAGGAGGTAATTAAGCGATCTGTGTATCAGTAGGTTCGTGATATATCCTTTCGTCCTCATGACAACTTTATCATAGTCCGAATCGTCATTGTCACCAACTGCCATAGATGCTCTTTGTTCGGAGGCCTCGTAAACTTATTTCAGGCTTGCCAAAAGCAATAGGGGATTTAGATTTCTATGTATGTATGCGACCGGGTTCCTCAGCGGAACTGGTTGAAAGCTTTGTGATGGCTGGAGCTATGTACAAGTTCACGTTCTGTCGAACGACCTCTGAACGAAATGCGTCCGAATTCCTGAACGACTGTAACCACCTTGCGAATAAAAGCAAACTCTCCTTATAGAGGAACATCTATTTTCCTCTACGAAGAGAGTCTGGCTTAGGGAGACTTGAGAAATGCCACAGGTCCAGAAGCTGAACATTATCATACATGGCGAAGGTAGTGGCGCGCGCGCGTTGTCGCACCACCTGGCACCATCACGTGGTCGTGACATGAGCATACCTTGAGGCCTACATAAAGTCGGCGCGTGAATTCATTCGTCCGTGCCACAACATGGAAGCACTCACACTCAACTGTTGGGTCCGTGCTCGGCATGCTAGAGAGATCTTCGAGATCAACATTCCAAGATCAATGACTGTCGGAGCCCTGAAAGAAGCCATTAAGAACAAGCAGTCAGCAACTTTTCCTTTTCGCGACGTGAACGCGGCCTGCCTTTCTCTTTACAAGCCCAGTGAACCCGTGGCCAAACCCTACGAAGAAAATCTCAGCAATATCGTTCTCTCTGAGCTGGGGGGACCCTTGCAACCATTGGATAAACTATCGGATCTGTTCACAGCAGCACAACCCGAAACGCATATCCACATCATTGTCGGTATGTACATGGCCGTCACAATCCTAGCTTGCTCTTATCATTGATTACTGGTTATTCAGATACACCATACCCGACAATCTTTTACTGGTTTCGAGGTGGAAAGACTGAGCAAGAAAGTGCATTGGAAATTCAATCAAACGGAACAATCTGGAAAGTCAAAGAGCAGCTCGCAAAGCGTCACGCCGAGCTTCGTGATGTACCCGATGCTTGCATAAGACTGTACAGGATTTTGGAGGATAACATCGAGGAGTATCTCGACAAGATGAATGAGGGCAAGCGCCTCAACGGCAGACAAAACATATCCGATTGTTTTGCGGATGTCCCTGTTCTCCAAACGTATTGTGTCGTTATCGAAATTGTTCAAACCACCCGTAAGTGATCGTCTGACCTCATTGAGTCATACTGAATCCCGGACCGCAGCGATACTGAAATTTAGACTTCCTCCGCCGACTTCCGGCCAAGTGATCGCAGGAGAGGATCTGACCGACGAAGGGGATCCGATTAAAGTGGCGCGGAACGAGTTCCTCAAAGGTCGTCCCTCAAAGGCTCCTTCTGATTCATCGCATCCTTCGTCATTCCGTGGGTCGCAACGAAATCCGACGACGCAGATACGCTGTGGCCGTCCTCGCGATCCCGAAGAGACTATTCCGGCGACGCTTTTACATCCAGCGTTTGGGCAGTTCCTGGACGACTGCAAGACTCACTCGATAACAGAAGAAGATAATGTTTTCATCGGAAAGTTTGCAAATGCCATGTCGGAGGTGTATGATAACGAAAAAGAGCGAGTGGACAAGGTCAACGCGGTGCTTGCAAGCTACGAAATTGGACTTCGCGTTACCGCGAAGAAAGGAACCCAGGATTACCAGGTCGACGGTGACTTGTCCGTCGGCGAATATCGCTACGTGATTGCAGAGTTCAAAAACGAGGCAGCAGCCTCTGTCTCAGAGCCATACATGCAAGCTGCGGCGTACTACCTTGAGCGGACGAGAACGCAAGTGCTTGAAAGCACGGGGTCTCCCCTGCCATGTTTTCTCTTGGTTCTTTTCGGTTAGTTTTCCGATTTCTTTACGATTCACTGACAAGCAGACCGCTCTCTCTCCAGGACCATACATTGTCTTTGCTGGTGCTGTGTGGAACCTGCGTCCTGCAGTTCAAATTCTTTCGACACCGCTGGCCTTCAATTATCATTCTACTGATACCGACAATCAGATCGCCGCAGCACGCCACATGTCTGCTTTCCGGAAAGCTGTCCGGTCGCTGAAGCAATATTACGAAGTCTTGGCTGTCAATGGACTTTCCAACACGCTGTCTCACCCGTCGCTTTTCCCATATCCCACAAGTTACGTGTCTCTCGCCGATGGCAGCAAGAAAACATTCTGTTATAGAGAACGGGTCAAGGACGATCACAAGCTTCTTTTCTTCGGAACGCTGGTTGAAGACTCGGGCACTGAAGTTCCGATCTGCATCAAATTTGTCCGACGATATTCACGGGAGGCTCATTGGCGCTGTGCACAGTTAGGTTTCGCACCCGCGTTGCGGGGGTTTGAACAGACCGCGGGTGGTTGGTTCATGGTGGTCATGGATGAGCTCGTTGGCTACAAACCATTGAATGACTTGACGGACCGCCTCCCCAAGTCAGCCTTTGAGGAAATCCGCAAGCAGTTGGTCCAATTACATGGCGATGGTTTTGTTCATGGTGATGTCCGCGATGTAAACTTCATGGTGAGAAAGGGAGCTGGGATGATGATTCAATTCATGATCATCGACTTTGACTGGGCTGGCAAAATAAAGGTGGTATGTTATCCTCCATACGTGAACAGAAAAGATATAGATAGGCCAGATGGTGCGAGAGATGGGGAGCCTATTTTGGCAGCTCACGACCTTTGGATGCTGGACGATATAGTCAGGAAGAAGGGCAAGTAGGAATAGATACCTGGAACACAGAAGCTAGATGTGAAATGTACTAGGAATCTTACAAGACAATTGTCTTGCACCACTCAGTCGGTCATAACCATTTAGGCTCGAATGTGAGCACTGGAACTTTGATCTCTGCCCCCGTCTTTGCAGCTTGCACTCTAACCAAATTGTTATTCTGTCCCCCTTTCTAGATTCTCTTCATCCTAAATCCTACTATGGCTGACGAGTGCACTAATACTACGTCACCTCTAGTTGCTCCAACTCCCTTGTGCATCGCACCAGACACCGTACTCCGTTTGCGCCATGCTACACTTGACCATGTCTGAGACTGTTCCCAGTTCATCCTTCGTTACGAAATCGACGACGCCTACTTCGACGCAGTTAGTAGATTCATGAGCAACGCGTTCGAATACGGGGATGCCCTCCTTTTGCAACAAACCGACCCTGACACTGGTGAATGTATCCCAGCCCAGATCGGTAATAATCAACCTTACCTGAACCTGGCCACGTACGTATTCTGTTTGTGTCCTCTGAATGACCTTTTAGTGATACCGGCCAGGTTCCGCATGGTTGTCCTAGCGGATGAGGATCTCAAGTCCTTCTTTGAGATGGATTTGGTAGCGCCCTTTGGAGACTGTACCAGATCTAGTGCTTCCAACACACAACAGCGGGTTCTTACATAGGTGACCGCCTTGCTATCGATCGATATACGAGGGCGGTGGAACCCCAAGCGCGCGAGTCTCTTCTCTCGCCGATACCGAGTAAATCGAGCTTTCCGTCTGGCGGGACAGCAACACTTTCGCCTTCAAAGGCATCATCATTGACGCTCACAGTTGATACGATCGCGGACAGTGCTTTGGAAGATGGGTTGTCGGCGGCGGCGTTATCCTCGGCAGGTTTCACCTCTTTGCCACCGTCAAGGCAGTGAGCGCGGCATTCTTGGACTGGACGCCATTTGCGATTGATGTGGGTGACAACGAGGATGATAGTGGTGACCTTGACTTGGTTCACAGTGAGGACGACAACCAAGTCGTGAATGAGGTTATTTTGACATTCGGAACGCTGATTCATTGCGAGCCCAGGTTGACACTTTCTTGGAGGCAAATGATTCGGGACAGTCGGAGGCTGACAAGGAGGTCGTGAAAGGTGAATACATGGTCTTTATTGGTCCCCTGTTCCTTCAAAGACATCATGACCCACCATTAATTCTAGATCTCCTCAATGCGAAGCCAAGGTAACAAGTATATCATCGGGAGAGTGCATGATCATTGTATTGTCGATCATTCTACATGTATGCTACTTTACTTTTGGTCATGATATTGCTGGCCTCTGGCCGAGGACATACATTCTATTCTGTATATTGCAAAATCAAGATGCTATACTACACGCACGAAGGGGTGGTGCATACCTAAGTACTTACAAAGAGGGTCCGCGATCGGCCCATCCGGATTGCTATGTCTGGCTCGATCGAACCAGGCGTTATCATATTTTGGTTGGGATGATCAACACAAGGTGAACTTCGGGAAAGTGAAGAAACAGACCATGAATCACTTACTGCAACAGCTGCCACGACACCTATCATTTGTTTAGAGCATCAAGCAAGAGTCAGAAAGAAGTTACAGATGCACCCGAATGCCCATCCAATGTCTGCACAACTTCTCTACTCTGCAAATCCCAAATGTACACCTTATTATCCTCGCTACCCGAAGCGATCCGTTTTCCTCCTGTGACACTGAAACAGGCGGCGATGCAAAATTTCTCGTTGCGGAGGCGGATGTATGTCTTGAGGCAACGTGAAGTGTGGTAGTCCCAAAAGTACCGATTGCTTCCGCAACGAGCAAATGATCAAAGGTGGTCGTGGGCGCAACATAGTACTCTACCACGGGCACGAACACGTCCACCAAAGTTCGACTGCTCAGGACACCCGCGTCCAAAAATTCGCTTAGCCGACGAAGTGCACGCGTCCGACGATGTGTTTGGATATGATAGCAATTCACGAAGAAGCTGGCTCCTTCGTCGCCACCTGCTAAAAGGGGAGTAATGACGAGATACCAGTGCATTGTGAGATTGCATATGCGAGCACACCCAGTACTTCGGCGCATACGAGCTCGCTATTGGCACGCAATGCACCCTGTAGAGCAGGCAATACGACTCGCAACGTCTTGACGAAGATCTGCATACTGCCACGGAGACGGGGGACAAGGTGGAGGGTGAACTCCTTCTGGATGTTGTAATCCAAAAGGGTACGCCCGTCCTCAAGCTGTTTGCCGGCGAAGATGAGGCACTACTGGTCCAGGGGAATACTGTCTGGCATGTCAGTGGACATGCTCTTGAAATTGGAGCTAATTCCACTTGTCCCTCTTTGTCTTGAATCATGGCCTCGATGTTATCGATAGTGTCGGAAGACTCCGCCTCGAGGGCGATTGTCTTTCCAGTGGGGGTCTTGACGAAGATCTGTATGCTGTCAAATGAATTAGCAAGGTGTTGCAACGCTGGGAGGAGATGCCTACGTAGTGGTTGGAGTGTTTGGGTTTAGGGCTCCGTGAAAAACTCCAGGTGTGAGTTATTGACATGTTATTAAACCTAGGAAGGTTTGGGAGGGTTATCGCCACGAGTTAAAAGCGAGAACAAAGCCGGCGGCGCCGGAACGCACCTTGTTTACGCCGATGCCACCTCCATCAATGAACACCAGTGATGATGTACAAAGGAACCACGAATCTCCGCCTTGGAACTGTTACTATCTTCATTCGTATGTCCTTGCCGGCTGCCGCTGAATCTGAGTATGTAGGAAAGGTAGACGCTAAGAGACAATGAGGCCTTTCACATGGAGTTGCACTTACAAATAGTCACGGACTGTTTTGACAACGAGGATGAAGAAACGCCACCTGGGCGTCGCACACCATGCCACCTAAGATCCAGTGCACTTCAAAGCGCCGAAATGTGTCCACGCCGCATACACCTACCCTAGGTGCTGTCCCGAAGTCAACCCACGTGCAGCAACGTACCCTGAATGGGTGGATCTCCTGAAACATGTTCGGAACGGCAGTTACAAGGAAGAGCACTTATCCATGCTCCAAGGGCTCGTGCTCACAGAGGACGGTTGTGTTGCTACCGACTTGCCTTGTGCGCAATGGAAGGGTGCAGTGTTGGTTACTCCCCGTCAGGAAAAAAGCTCAGGCAGGTGTCCATCGTTCTTGAAGGCCGAAGACTCGGCGCCCCGACCAGCGAACACATCGCGATAGAGTTCTACGTCGGAATCAGGCATTCTGCAAGCAAATGCCTGTGCTTACCGACAGTTATCTACAGTGGTCGTTAGAAAGCAATGGAAAGGCCTTCAGAAGATGCTACGAGATAGCCCCAGACAATGAGTCATCAGCGTGGGCAATTACCGTGGTAGATGTCTACTGTAGGTCTTTGTTTGGACTATGGCACATCCACCTAACCAGGGTCTAGGTGCGGAGAAACTAGGCTGCACCATCTTGCCAACCGATGCATTCATCGCGTCAGCTTTGGTGCGCCAGGGCATGGTCCCATGCTCTCCAATATCTCCCTCCGTAGCGGTAACAATCGATGCACTGGAACTTTACCGTGTTTCACACCTTAGATGTCCCCACTTGTCGATACAAGCGTTTATCAAGACTTTGTCCGATTTACATGGGGTTAGTTCTTTCTTCTGAATGTCTATTCACATGATGAGATGGCTTTGTCAGATCGGGTTCCATCGCCATTTGTCTTGTCAATTTTCCATTGCCTTCAATATATATCTTCAAATTCTCGCTGACGTGGACGCACTCATCGCTGAAGCCCTCCATCAGGACCGACTGGATTGGCGCATAGAACACGTGTGCCCGGCATGTACTTATGTGCTGAAGAATGAAGACGCACTCAAGTTCAAACTACTCTATGCGATGGACGGAAATGACTCATTGAAGCGTGTGGCACGTCGAGAGGTGGAAGAAGATGAAGAGGCAAGTACACTGGCACGAAGTATCGAACTTACAACAGGACTTACAGTCCCTGTTTCTAGTTTGTACCTTTCTCGTTCGGACGTTGACGCGTTCGGACGTCATACAGAGGTATATTGCTCCTATTATATATTGACATAACATGCTCATGTTTGTAGGATGTTGGTAGTGAAAGCGCGTGCACTGGTCGCTGGAAGAATATGGACGAACAGAAGACGTCCAAGGCATGGGGCATTTACGATGAAACGGGGTTGTTCCTGGCTGTTTGTCAGCATGGTTTCACCTTGGTTCTGGCAGATATGGTTCAAAGCAGTGAGCGGTGAGTGAATATTCTTGCTACTGATACCGATCCCCTGATGGACCTTTTCCAAGGGCGAAGTACCCTTTGGCCACTGTATCAAAGCTACTGGAGGTCTTCGGCGAAGATCTTGGAGGAGGATATGATATTGGCTGCAAATTTAAGACTACGTTAGCAGGCAGTTCCGTTGGTCCGCGCGCCGAACTGATGCGTCACACATGTCTGGTGGGCGCATTCCATGGCCATGCCCATAGCCGCATCTGTCAACTGTCACATCTAACCACGTATGTGGAAGGCCTTGGGATAGAAGATCTCGAAACTTGCGAACGCGTATTTTCAAAGTCCAATGCTCAGGGGAAGTCAAATAACATACCAGATGGCGTGGGAAAAGGCTCAAAATTGCGGAGACTTTCAAAACATATCAAAAACATGCAATAGTACACAACACCTCATACCCCCATCTGTATAGATGGTGCTATTGAGTTTCTTGCATCTGAAATAGCAATTCAGACATATATTACACCTCCATTAGCCTGACACAAGACACAGACTGGAGCATGTGGATGTATGGCATGTACATTGCAGCATTGATATGTTAGCATTGATCAGGGGTTTCATTGTGCACAATGTCACATCTGAGAGGTTTGATAGCTGTGAAGAATGACAAATAGCATACAATCAGCATTCAGGGACAGTGAAGACTCCATTGCATCATTCATAGAACACTCAATATTGTGTGTTGTGTACTATTGCATGTTTTTGATATGTTTTGAAAGTCTCCGCAATTTTGAGCCTTTTTCCCATGCCATCTGGTATGTTATTTGACTTCCCCTGCTCAATCCCCTTGTGCTATTGCCTTATGTATACTGTAGTGAGCAAGCAGTAGTAATCCACAGCCCCCTAGGTAGTCAGCAAATGTATACACAGCCAGACTACTGATGCAACCCCGATTGTGAGACATATGCAGTTCCTCTCTTGGCCATATCTGGAGTGGTTGCCTCCTTAGTGGATATCATTGGTCTTCGGGTCTAGTATAGTAGTACCTATTTAGATATTTTTGAGCTGCAAGTATCCATGTTAAACACATTCGAGACTGATAAACCATGTGGGGAATAAAATGACACAACTATGCAGAAAGTTGATCCTCAGTGGTCTGATCTGCAATTTCCATGACACTGTGTGGGTATGACATGGTTGGCACATGGCCCTATTTGTTTGCTACATGTTTACTGCAGCTGTGGTGACCTGTGGGATTATACCCGCGGCCATATTTGTCCATACAATCCTTCCTGTGGCTAGAACTTGTTGCATTAACTGCGCAAATCATAATTTACACAGTTGTACCTGCCCATGCAATGTGTTGTATGGCCTAAGTCATTAGGGGCATGTGCACTGCGGCTGTGCTAGGCCGCAGTAATTTTCCCATGGCCTTATGTGTCCATACAATCCCTCCTGCAGCTAGGACTGGGATCTCAGTGCATTAACTGTGCAAATCATATTTACTCAGTTGTACATGTCCAGGACATGGTGTGTGTGGCCTTATTTGTTAGGTACATGTACATCGCAGCTGTGCTACACCGCGGTAATCTTCCTGCAGCCTTATTTGTCCATACAATCCTCCTGTGGCTAGGACTGGGATCTCAGTGCATTAACTGTGCAAATCATACTTACACAGTTGTACATGCCCAGGACATGGTGTGTATGGCCTTATTTGTTAGGTACATGTACACCACAGCTGTGCTACACTGCGGTAATTTTCCTGCGGCCTATGTGTCTGTACAATCCTCCTGCAGCTAGGACTGGGATCTCAGTGCATTAACTGCACATATTTACTCAGTTGTACATGTCCAGGACATGGTGTGTATGGCCTTATTTGTTAGGTACATGTACACCGCAGCTGTGCTACACCGCGGTAATTTTCCCGCAGCCTTATTTGTCCATACAATCCTTCCTGTGGCTAGGACTGGATCTCAGTGCATTAACTGCGCAAATCATATTTACTCAGTTGTACATGCCCAGGACATGTGTATATGGCCTTATTTGTTAGGTACATGTACACTGCAGCTGTGCTACACCGCGGTAATTTTCCCGCAGCCTTATTTGCCCATACAATCCTTCCTGCGGCTAGGACTGGGATCTCAGTGCATTAACTGCACAAATCATATTTACTCAGTTGTACATGCCCAGGACATGGTGTATATGGCCTTATTTGTTAGGTACATGTACACCACAGCTGTGCTACACCGCGGTAATTTTCCCGCGGCCTTATGTGTCCGTACAATCCTCCTGCAGCTAGGACTGGGATCTCAGTGCATTAACTGCGCAAATCATATTTACTCAGTTGTACATGTCCAGGACATGGCATGTATGGCCTCATTTGTTAGGTACATGTACACCGCAGCTGTGCTATACCGCAGTAATTTTCCCGCGGCCTTATTTGTCTGCACAATCCTCCCTGCGGCTAGGACTGGGATCTCAGTGCATTAAATATGCAAATCATATTTACTCAGTTGTACATGCCCAGGAAATGTCTTATTTGTAAGGGACATGTGTACTGCTGCTGTGTTAGGCCACGGTAATCTTCCCACAGCCTCATTTGTCCATACAATCCTTCCTACTACTGGATCATGTATTAACTGTGAAAATCATATTTACTCAGTTGTACATAGCCTGGAACTGTTTTGTATGGCCTTATTTGTTAAGTACATGTGTACCGCGGCTGTGCTAGGCTGCGGTAAATTTCCCGTGGCCATATTTGTCCATATAATCCATCCTGCTACTAGATCATGTATTAACTGTGAAAATCATATTTACTCAGTTGTACATAGCCTGGAACTGTTTTGTATGGCCCTATTTGTTAAGGACATGTGTACCGCGGCTGTGCTAGGCCGCAGTAATTTTCCCGCAGCCATATAATCTATCCTGCTGCTAGAACTTGTTTTTCATTTGTATAAATCATATTTACACAGTTGTATATGCCCAGGACATGGTTTGTATGGCCTTATTTGTTAGGGGCATGTCCACTGCAGCTCTAGGTTGAAGTAACTTGCCTGCATCAACCCACATTAGTCAACCCGAGGTAGTCAACCCATGGTAGTCAACCCGCGGTAGTTACCCCGCGGTAGTTAACCCATGGTAGTCAACCCGAGTTAGTTAACCCGCGGTAGTCAATCCACAGTAGTCAATCCGCGGTAGTCAACCCATGGTAGTTAACCCATGGTAGTCAACCCGAGTTAGTTAACCCGCAGTAGTCAATCCGTGGTAGTCAACCCACGGTAGTCAACCCGCGGTAGTCAAACCCTGGCAGTGAACCTGCAGTCCTATTTGTAGTTCCACCTTATTGCCCAGTGGCTCAGCCCTACTATATTCATTGGTACTAATGTTTCCTAGCCCACCTGTTACCTTCCATTACAGCAAATCTCAGCCCGCACCTATGACATGGTGATTACACCTTTATCCACTCCCCTGAAACAGCACCATAGCCCACCCATATCACAAGGTGATAATATCCAACTTGGGCCCAACCCGTGTTACATGGTGACAGTCCATCCTTGGGCTACCGTCCGCTGGCCCGTGACACTCAGCCGATTTTCACCTTCGGGTGGCCGTGTTAGACGGCCTAAGTAGGTGCATGGGTCGCAGATCCCTGGAAGCCGGAATGAGCCAACAGACGTTGCGTTCCACCAGATACAACATGGTTGTGATCATTCTTGGGTGGGCATGGTGGGTGCTTTACTTCATCACTTGTTGGTGTTTTGCTGAGGGCCCTCTATTTGGAAGATCAATGCAAAGGTGAAGAGCGGGAGCTAAACAACTACCGTGAGTGATGACACTTTTGTGTCAGCTTGTCATTCCATGATGCTATCAAACCGTGTGTTTCATGTTTTAATTCATAGCGAGACTGAAACTGTCACTAATACTAGGCTTCAATTGAAGTGGTCCATTGCCATAAACCATGCATAGGCAAGACCAAGTACCTTCGGTATACTTTGGACGTGGAATACGCATTTTCCCCAGATAACTCGTCACTTGCGTCACACAAGATAGGGTTTTGCGATGACCCTACAAAACTCGAAATGCCGCCCACGTCGGCAGAACCCTTGCTCTCCGCATGTTGGATTGCGTACTTGGATCATAGGTAGCAAGGTAAGGCAACCGAATCACACGGATCCAAAGAAGGCAAAAAGTTCTGTCGTCAGTCGTTCCCACGATATAGCATTCTCCCAGAACCCTTTGCTCTGCGAGCAAGGGAACAGGCTTGTAGCAAGCTTATGCATATTGTACATAATTAGGGCATCGAGTCAATACAATGGTGACTTTGTACTGGGAAATATCCCAGTCCCGGAGGATGGATGGCTAGATAAAGATCTGCACATGGGTGTATTGTACACCCAGACACAACATTCACCCGCCCACTTACTTGACTGTATACTTTTCCCAACTAAGATACACGAACGTCTCTGTTTTTGTTGTCATGTTCTTCGTGATCTTCGCTTTCCATCGACTTCCACATCGCTAATGGATCGTTGTCGTCATTGTGGGTGCACGCGTCGAGTATGCACCCCTCCCAGACTGCCTGGGGGCCATGCAACGGAAGCGCAGGGACGGAAGGCCGCACTGAGGAAGTGGGGGGCGGTAGTGGAGGCAGTCAGAGAAGTATGGTGGTGGCCGTTATCAACGTTTTGGCTGCACGAGGGAGCCAAGTTGGGGGATCGTGGTAATCGTCATCATTGTTGATGTGCCATTGGTTGCAATGGTGATGTTGCCCATCGTCAACGTCAACGAGTTGGCAGAATGGTGCAGTTGTCGTCATCGTCGTGCTGGCTGGTGATGGTGCAGTCGTCATCGTAGTGCTAGCTGCACAGTGCTGATGGTGGCGGCCGCTATCGCTGTCGTCGCGCTGGCTGCACAGATGAGGCGTGGTGGTGATCGCGGTCATCATCGTCTTTCACTGGCTAGATGGTCATGGTCATTGGCCATTCGTATCGTCAGGCTGACTACGACAATGCACTTTTAGGCGGGCTCGGCTCTGATGCATTCGGTATGCACGGCGCGCACCACATGTACAACGTATTCAGTGAGATGCCATAACGGCCAAGAGAGTAGAGGAGCATCCACGACTGGGTGAGATACACAAGCGCAAGGCGTGGCCAGATCTGAAAAAAGGTGTGAATACATACTAGAGTGAATCTGTGCGGATCGTGAGTTCCAGAATGACACACCTCGTTCACAAGCCCTTCAGTGAGCACCTCCGCAGTGCCAATTTAGCAGGCAGCTATGACACCTGAAGGCCTGAGCGCTGAGCTTTTTTCCTGACGGGGAGTGACCAACACTGCACCCTTCCATGGCGCACAAGGCAAGTCGGTGGCAGCACAACTGTCCTCTGTGAGCACGAGCCTTTGGAGTATGGATAAGTACTTACTCTTCCTTGTAACTGCCGTTCCGAACATGTTTCAGGAGATCCACCCATTCAGGGTCCGTTGCTGCACGTGGTTGACTTTGGGACAGCACCTAGGGTAGGTGTATGCGGCGTGGACATGTTTCGGCGCTTTGGAGTGATGGATGTGCACTGGATCTTAGGCGGCATGGTGTGCGACGCCCAGGTGGCGTTTCTTCATCCTCGTCAAAACCGTCCGTGACGATTTGTAAGTGCAACCTATAACGCTCACCATGTGGAAGGCCTCATTGTCTCTTAGCTTCTACTTTTCCTACATACCCAGGTTCAGCGGCAGCCGGCAAGGACATACGAATGAAGATAGCGACAGTTCCAAGGCGGAGATTCGTGGTTCCTTTGTACATAGTACATCGTTACTGGTGTTCATGTTACCATATTGATGGAGGTGGCATCGGCGTAAACAAGGTGCGTTCCGGCGCCGCCAGCCTTGTTCTGTCGTGGCGATAACCTTCCTAGGTAAATAACATGTCAATAACTCACCTGGAGTTTTTCACGGAGCCCTAAACCCAAACACTCCAACCACTACGTAGGCATCTCCTCCCAGCGTTGCAACACCTTGCTAATTCATTTGACAGCATACAGATCTTCGTCAAGACCCCCACTGGAAAGACAATCGCCCTCGAGGCGGAGTCTTCCGACACTATCGATAACATCGAGGCCATGATTCAAGACAAAGAGGGACAAGTGGAATTAGCTCCAATTTCAAGAGCATGTCCACTGACATGCCAGACAGTATTCCCCTGGACCAGTAGTGCCTCATCTCGCCAGCAAACAGCTTGAGGACGGGCGTACCCTTTTGGATTACAACATCCAGAAGGAGTTCACCCTCCACCTTGTCCCCCGTCTCCGTGGCAGTATGCAGATCTTCGTCAAGACGTTGCGAGTCGTATTGCCTGCTCTACAGGGTGCATTGCGTGCCAATAGCGAGCTCGTATGCGCCGAAGTACTGGGTGTGCTCGCATATGCAATCTCACAATGCACTGGTATCTCGTCATTACTCCCCTTTTAGCAGGTGGCGACGAAGGAGCCAGCTTCTTCGTGAATTGCTATCATATCCAAACGCATCGTCGGACGCGTGCACTTCGTCGGCTAAGCGAATTTTTGGACGCGGGTGTCCTGAGCAGTCGAACTTTAGTGGACGTGTTCGTGCCCGTGGTAGAGTACTATGTTGCGCCCACGACCACCTTTGATCATTTGCTCGTTGCGGAAGCAATCGGTACTTTTGGGACTACCACACTTCACGTTGCCTCAAGACATACATCCGCCTCCGCAACGAGAAATTTTGCATCGCCGCCTGTTTCAGTGTCACAGGAGGAAAACGGATCGCTTCGGGTAGCGAGGATAATAAGGTGTACATTTGGGATTTGCAGAGTAGAGAAGTTGTGCAGACATTGGATGGGCATTCGGGTGCATCTGTAACTTCTTTCTGACTCTTGCTTGATGCTCTAAACAAATGATAGGTGTCGTGGCAGCTGTTGCAGTAAGTGATTCATGGTCTGTTTCTTCACTTTCCCGAAGTTCACCTTGTGTTGATCATCCCAACCAAAATATGATAACGCCTGGTTCGATCGAGCCAGACATAGCAATCCGGATGGGCCGATCGCGGACCCTCTTTGTAAGTATTTAGGTATGCACCACCCCTTTGTGCGTGTAGTATAGCATCTTGATTTTGCAATATACAGAATAGAATGTATGTCCTCGGCCAGAGGCCGGCAATATCATGACCAAAAGTAAAGTAGCATACATGTAGAATGATCGACAATACAATGATCATGCACTCTCCCGATGATATACTTGTTACCTTGGCTTCGCATTGAGGAGATCTAGAATTAATGGTGGGTCATGATGTCTTTGAGGGAACAGGGGACCAATAAAGACCATGTATTCACCTTTCACGACCTCCTTGTCAGCCTCCGACTGTCCCGAATCATTTGCCTCCAAGAAAGTGTCAACCTGCGGCTCGCAATGAATCAGCGTTCCGAATGTCAAAATAACCTCATTCACGACTTGGTTGTCGTCCTCACTGTGAACCAAGTCAAGGTCACCACTATCATCCTCGTTGTCACCCACATCAATCGCAAACGGCGTCCGGTCCAAGAATGCCGCGCTCACTGCCTTGACGGTGGCAAAGAGGTGAAACCTGCCGAGGATAACGCCGCCGCCGACAACCCATCTTCCAAAGCACTGTCCGCGATCGTATCAACTGTGAGCGTCAATGATGATGCCTTTGAAGGCGAAAGTGTTGCTGTCCGCCAGACGGAAAGCTCGATTTACTCGGTATCGGCGAGAGAAGAGACTCGCGCGCTTGGGGTTCCACCGCCCTCGTATATCGATCGATAGCAAGGCGGTCACCTATGTAAGAACCCGCTGTTGTGTGTTGGATGCACTAGATCTGGTACAGTCTCCAAAGGGCGCTACCAAATCCATCTCAAAGAAGGACTTGAGATCCTCATCCGCTAGGACAACCATGCGGAACCTGGCCGGTATCACTAAAAGGTCATTCAGAGGACACAAACAGAATACGTACGTGGCCAGGTTCAGGTAAGGTAGATTATTACCGATCTGGGCTGGGATACATTCACCAGTGTCAGGGTCGGTTTGTTGCAAAAGGAGGGCATCCCCGTATTCGAACGCGTTGCTCATGAATCTACTATCTGCGTCGAAGTAGTAGGCGTCGTCGATTTCGTAACGAAGGATGAACTGGGAACAGTCTCAGACATGGTCAAGTGTAGCATGGCGCAAACGGAGTACGGTGTCTGGTGCGATGCACAAGGGAGTTGGAGAAACTAGAGGTGACGGAGTATTAGTGCACTCGTCAGCCATAGTAGGATTTAGGATGAAG
The DNA here is from genome assembly GCA_037178675.1 of Scleroderma bovista. Taxonomy (NCBI): domain Eukaryota; kingdom Fungi; phylum Basidiomycota; class Agaricomycetes; order Boletales; family Sclerodermataceae; genus Scleroderma; species Scleroderma bovista. The sequence goes on along the minus strand of JAYMGJ010000140.1, from coordinate 32,277 downwards.
AGAATCTAGAAAGGGGGACAGAATAACAATTTGGTTAGAGTGCAAGCTGCAAAGACGGGGGCGGAGATCAAAGTTCCAGTGCTCACATTCGAGCCTAATGGTTATGACCGACTGAGTGGTGCAAGACAATTGTCTTGTAAGATTCCTAGTACATTTCACATCTAGCTTCTGTGTTCCAGGTATCTATTCCTACTTGCCCTTCTTCCTGACTATATCGTCCAGCATCCAAAGGTCGTGAGCTGCCAAAATAGGCTCCCCATCTCTCGCACCATCTGGCCTATCTATATCTTTTCTGTTCACGTATGGAGGATAACATACCACCTTTATTTTGCCAGCCCAGTCAAAGTCGATGATCATGAATTGAATCATCATCCTAGCTCCCTTTCTCACCATGAAGTTTACATCGCGGACATCACCATGAACAAAACCATCGCCATGTAATTGGACCAACTGCTTGCGGATTTCCTCAAAGGCCGACTTGGGAGGCGGTCCGTCAAGTCATTCAATGGTTTGTAGCCAACGAGCTCATCCATGACCACCATGAACCAACCACCCGCGGTCTGTTCAAACCCCCGCAACGCGGGTGCGAAACTAACTGTGCACAGCGCCAATGAGCCTCCCGTGAATATCGTCGGACAAATTTGATGCAGATCGGAACTTCAGTGCCCGAGTCTTCAACCAGCGTTCCGAAGAAAAGAAGCTTGTGATCGTCCTTGACCCGTTCTCTATAACAGAATGTTTTCTTGCTGCCATCGGCGAGAGACACGTAACTTGTGGGATATGGGAAAAGCGACGGGTGAGACAGCGTGTTGGAAAGTCCATTGACAGCCAAGACTTCGTAATATTGCTTCAGCGACCGGACAGCTTTCCGGAAAGCAGACATGTGGCGTGCTGCGGCGATCTGATTGTCGGTATCAGTAGAATGATAATTGAAGGCCAGCGGTGTCGAAAGAATTTGAACTGCAGGACGCAGGTTCCACACAGCACCAGCAAAGACAATGTATGGTCCTGGAGAGAGAGCGGTCTGCTTGTCAGTGAATCGTAAAGAAATCGGAAAACTAACCGAAAAGAACCAAGAGAAAACATGGCAGGGGAGACCCCGTGCTTTCAAGCACTTGCGTTCTCGTCCGCTCAAGGTAGTACGCCGCAGCTTGCATGTATGGCTCTGAGACAGAGGCTGCTGCCTCGTTTTTGAACTCTGCAATCACGTAGCGATATTCGCCGACGGACAAGTCACCGTCCACCTGGTAATCCTGGGTTCCTTTCTTCGCGGTAACGCGAAGTCCAATTTCGTAGCTTGCAAGCACCGCGTTGACCTTGTCCGCTCGCTCTTTTTCGTTATCATACACCTCCGACATGGCATTTGCAAACTTCCCGATGAAAACATTATCTTCTTCTGTTATCGAGTGAGTCTTGCAGTCGTCCAGGAACTGCCCAAACGCTGGATGTAAAAGCGTCGCCGGAATAGTCTCTTCGGGATCGCGAGGACGGCCACAGCGTATCTGCGTCGTCGGATTTCGTTGCGACCCACGGAATGACGAAGGATGCGATGAATCAGAAGGAGCCTTTGAGGGACGACCTTTGAGGAACTCGTTCCGCGCCACTTTAATCGGATCCCCTTCGTCGGTCAGATCCTCTCCTGCGATCACTTGGCCGGGAGTCGGCGGAGGAAGTCTAGTTTTCAGTATCGCTGCGGTCCGGGATTCAGTATGACTCAATGAGGTCAGACGATCACTTACGGTCGGTTTGAACAATTTCGATAACGACACAATACGTTTGGAGAACAGGGAGATCCGCAAAACAATCGGATATTTTTTGTCTGCCGTTGAGGCGCTTGCCCTCATTCATGTTGTCGAGATACTCCTCGATGTTATCCTCCAAAATCCTGTACAGTCTTATGCAAGCATCGGGTACATCACGAAGCTCGGCGTGACGCTTTGCGAGCTGCTCTTTGACTTTCCAGATTGTTCCGTTTGATTGAATTTCCAATGCACTTTCTTGCTCAGTCTTTCCACCTCGAAACCAGTAAAAGATTGTCGGGTATGGTGTATCTGAATAACCAGTAATCAATGATAAGAGCAAGCTAGGATTGTGACGGCCATGTACATACCGACAATGATGTGGATATGCGTTTCGGGTTGTGCTGCTGTGAACAGATCCGATAGTTTATCCAATGGTTGCAAGGGTCCCCCCAGCTCAGAGAGAACGATATTGCTGAGATTTTCTTCGTAGGGTTTGGCCACGGGTTCACTGGGCTTGTAAAGAGAAAGGCAGGCCGCGTCCACGTCGCGAAAAGTTGCTGACCGCTTGTTCTTAATGGCTTCTTTCAGGGCTTCGACAGTCATTGATCTTGGAATGTTGATCTCGAAGATCTCTTTAGCATCCCGATCACGGACCCAACAGTTGAGTGTGAGTGCTTCCATGTTGTGGCACGGACGAATGAATTCACGCGCCGACTTTATGTAGGCCTCAAGGTATGCTCATGTCACTACCACGTGATGGTGCCAGGTGGTGCGACAACGCGCGCGCGCCACTACCTTCGCCATGTATGATAACATCACTGAAACTCAATTTTTTTTGGCATGCAATATATTACACTTGTAAAGGGAGCAATGGCCAGATTTCAACACAATATGCCAGTGGGGTTTATTATACTATATATGTGAATTCACGAACAAGTCTCGTTTGCAATGAGCCCATATAAGTCCATGTTTGGCCAAAGACATCTGCTTGCTATTGATTAACAATGGATTACCACATAGAGTGTTCATTCCATTGAGTTTCTCTTTTGTGTCTTTCATGTGGCATCTCTCCATCTTCAAGATAGTAGCCAAACCATGTTCATCAGATACATTTTTTAACCCTTTTCATACCACTATTATATACTATGTGCTACTTGTCCATCAGATACAAACTTTTAATGCTTTCCACATCATTATTACATATGTGCTACTTCTACTACCATCACCTTTCTATCATACAATTGCCATACAGAGAGGTTTGATTGACAAGGCCAGAGAGATATTGTTATGGATACACTGGCTCAAATAATTATGCAAGATAAAAACTTTTAATTATTCTTCAATAGCAAAGATTATATCAAGATCACCATCCTTAGCCATTCCATGTATCATTCTCTATTATGCAACATCATTGGCAATTTTGCATCAATTTCAATAGATGAAGACAATAGTGATCACTTTAGCATACTCAATAATGTTGGATATATTGGTAATCTGTCATCAAGTATGAAGTTTTAGGCCATTTCTGTAGCAAGTTTTGGGGAGTGTGGAAGTTCTGTCAATGGTCAACCCACTGAGAACAATGAGCCTAATTTGCACCATTTACCCTGGTAGTGTGAGTTGTACAAATAATGCCCATGTAACCCAAATTTTTGTCCTGAGCTCCTCCTTAGTATTGTGGGCTTACACTTCTAGCTTTCAAAAAAATGGTTTGAAATACAAAGTCTTTGCAATTATATTCTTGTCGTAAAACCTATCTCAAAAATCCATTGCATGAGGCAGTGCACCTGACTAGTTGTGCCTTTATTGCCAGTTATTTTCGCTGTGTCTCCCATCGGGCAACATAGCAACAATGTTATATGTACATTTCCAGTATGGACACGAAAGAGTCTAGTTTGCACTATTTCGCATGACTCTGTTTTCCCTCCGTCAGAGCGTGTGACAGATGTACACTGATCGCACGTGCATGATTAGATTCGATGACAAACCTCCACTCGAGCAGTCAGAGAGCAAAGTCTCCGGATGGCACGACCAGCCACTGGAAAATCATTTCCGCACCTGAAGTATAGCAGTCAGTCTATGTATATCTGAATCTTTGAAAATTCACCGTTATTTCTGCTGGCCATTATGAAGGTTTTCGTTTTCCTTGAAAACCTGACGCTTCCAGGTTGAGACCATTGTGTTGTTGGCATCTTCAGATTGGTCAGTGGATGCAGCAAGATGCACCATGGCACAAACAATGTACACCGTTTCACTTACCTCACTTTATATACGTTGGCTCTGTCCATGTGATTCATCCAATGGGTGTCGGTACAGATGCCCCACCATCAGCTGATTACATCGTTTCCATGAGCCCTGGTGGGAAACGGAACCGAACATCAATTACCTATGAACCCAGCCGATGGGCACCAACAGTGTCGTGAAGAGGGCCAGGGCCATTAAGTTCACGATCACATACTGATGAGGTGATCGAATGGAGTGACGGAGGATGTACGTTTGAGCCCAAAGCTGTACAATCATTGACCGACATCTTGGTTAATCAGCACACTTACAATCTTAGATCTGCATTCCCAGAACAAAGTCCCGGTGTATACTTTATGCAAGAGGGGTTAATGAGCGGAGGCAGTGTCAGCGCAAGCATTCTATAGGGTTTGTTGTAAAGGCGTTAGGGTTCGTTCAGCGTTCGCCTAGAAAACAGACCACCATTTCCACGCAGAATTGTACTGTGTCAATTCTGCGCATATTAGCCTGTGTATATCTGTGTGTGAAATAAATGTTTATAGACCATTTTGTAAAAATTTGTACATAAACATTGTGATGAAATGAGTGTATCGAACAAGTACAATACTATTTTAACACCTGCATCGCATACAAATGTCAACTGCCAAAATAATGTGTGGTATTGATTTGATACACAAATATGCGCAGAAATGCATTGTATCAATTGTGCGTGAAACAAACATATCGCTCCAAAACACATGTATTGTTGTATATGCCATCACATAAATTATAGAATTTGGCATGATATTATTAGGTGTCTTTTTCATAGCACAAACTGCGCAGAAATGCATGGTGTCATTTTTGCGTGAAATCATATACTTCATGCCAGACAAATGTGGAAATGATGTCCAGTCAAAATAACACATCAAACAAATACATTTTATACGTTACATACATCCGTCCTACGCAGAATTACATGCATCGTTTTCTGCGGGATGTAAGCACATATCTATTTTTAGTTTACTATTGATGGCATCATGTGTTAATAATAACGATTTCATGATGTTATATATAACCTAGCAATGAGAGTAGCTAGAATATCTATGCAATATTATTGACCACTACTTTATAGATGATAGATAATTATATACATCATTGATATGACGCCAATAATCACAGCTGAATCCGAGTTGAATCACCGCTATGTTGTGTTGTATTTATTCCAACTAAACATTCCGACGTATATAAAACCAGATCGGGCATTCAAACCGCCTCACATCTTGCAACCATCTAACTCACAGGATCGATGCCTCCAAAGGATAAAACCAAGGCTTCAGACGGCAGGGTAGACAAGGGGAAGAAGGGAAAGGGAAAGGCAGCGGAAGTTGGGGAGAAGGTGAGTCATACGATCATCGCATGATGATAATTTACTGACGATCATGTGCGATCAACGATCTATAGAAACAAAAGATTAAGGACACCTTGCTGAGTGCCCCAGCCAAGACAGCCAAGCAGCACGATGCCTTGGATGAGAAGTCAAAGAAGGACAAGGCCGCGTTGAAGGCGTTGATCGGATACGCTCGTTTGGACATTCTTGAACACGCCGATCGACTCAAGTTCGGAGAATATAACCCACGTCGCGTCGACAACGTTCAAGTACAAAAACTGCTCGAATCGTTTTACATCAACGAGGTAGATCGGTATCTGCCCGACCATCTAATCCATCTCTTCATTGACAGAAAACTCCTTGTGGGGCAATGTTGGTCGGATGATAAGTATGCAGGGGAGAAATTGCCGAAGGTGGAGATCGTGAGCAGTGCACCTGCGGATTGGTGCTTCATCGCAGCAGGTGGTCAGCATCGACTCGAGGCCCTCAAACCTTGGATCGTGAAGATCCAGAAGCTACTCAATGACAAGCAACAGGAAGAGAAGAAGATCTTGAACCAGGAAGTGGACGACGAGACGAAAGATGAAACACTGTTATATTTGACGAACGTACTTCAACCGCAAATCGACCACCTCAAGGCGAAGGTGACGGCAAACGGGAATTGGATCATAGCTCTCTACGACAAAGGTGTGTTATTCATTCTATTCATTTCATAACACCTCTTTCCGTCTATCCGATCATTGTGGCTACAATATCATGCGGGATACAGTGGATTATATTGTCTAAGTTGCACATATCCAAGGTATGTCATTTCTGCGTGATTTTAATCATATGTCCATATTGATTGCCATTTTACACCTCATCGGACACCAACCATATCAAACAAATTGTCCATGTCTGGACAAACGCATCATATGTCACGCAAAATTAAAGTATATCCATTCTGCGTGATATTCACAACTTATACGAGGTAACGTGTTGTTTCATGTGTTCATGTAGTATCGATAAATGACCATATCCATTCAAACAGACCCAAGAGACCTAAGAGACCCACATCCAGCATCATGTTATTCATCGTATGTGTGTTTCATTGTTCACCGACACCGACACCTGTTGACAATACATATCACGCAGATTGAAATGCGATCAGTTTCGCGTGAAACTTGGACATCGTTCATCGATATTCGTTGTACACCCCGCATGATATAATCTTCCGATTCAAGCATACCCATTCCTATGTCAATCAAATGTTTATATCAAGCTTAAACTAACATCACACAGACAAGGTCGATACCTCCGTCTGTATCCATCTCTCACAAAACGAAACGAAATGGGTTTATATGGAGACGCCAATGGAAGGACTTGTCATCAGGCAACGGGCAATGAAGTCGGCGAACATCGATTGGGCCACAATATCCACGTCCTCTGAAATTCGAGGCATATCAGCCAAGCAACATGAAATATTACGCCAGGATTATGGTTGGAATCTGGTCAGCGTCATGGATGCATCAAAGGACATCTTTTGGCAGGACAAACGAATCAACTCGCTCAATCAATTGCATGCACTCATATTCTCCCCAGAGGGAGGCGTGCGTCACGGTTCATCTCATCGTCACCACATAACACTGATTCCGTTGCAGTTGATCGCATATATCGCTCATATCCTCGAGGATCGATTCAAGTTATGTTTCAATAACGTTAAATTGGACGATAAGGACATAAGGCATCTCATGCAACAGGTCAAGAGAGACGAGCCAGAAGCGATCAAAGAACTCGAGAGGATCTACGAATCCTTGAACGATGCCACATGCGTTACCGATGCTATGACATTGAAGATTCGCGAGGCTATCGAGGAGGCCTTCGTAACCACTATCGCCGAAACGAGTGCAACCAACTACCTGGGCAACATGTCTGACATTGCGTGGGTGATGGCATACAAAGAATATGTGTCGACTATCACGAGGATGATCGAGGACATCGTGTCTGGTATGAGGGCCGATGGATCTATCGACAACATTCCTGAAGACGTCTCCATCGCCCTCACAACCTGTCATCTCAAGATCAAAGTCGTCGTCGCCCATCTCGTCGACAAATACCACAACTTCCCTTTCTTTTGCCCCTCGTTCCTGGTTTCTCTACGTGACCATTACTCCAAGATTTCATGTGCGATTCTCGAAGTGCGTCCATCTATTTTCCTTGTCCATTTTTACGCGGAAGTGTAGTACTACGTTTCTGCGCGATACATGGCATCCTAAACTAAAGATATCGTACACAGTACTCTGCATGGTGGACACCGTTCATCTACTCGACGAAACTCTTTCCAAAGGACTGGAATCCTGGATCTCCAAGCGCAGACATGATCCGTGCCATTCTCGCACATCCATCGTTTGACATGGACGAACGCAACGAAGTCCTTGATCAAGTTAGTCCCTTCATACCATCATTTTCGATATGCAGTTCGTCCTGATTCAATCTTCAGATCGTGCAATTGACATTCGATCACTATGCTGCCTTCATCAATTTGGAGGCGCAACTCACCTCTGCATCAATTCCCTCGCGCCCAACAACTCAGTCCGACTTGTTCAAAATATTCGATTTCCCTGCCACGTCTTCATCCAAAAAATCAAGACCAGCTGTCGAGGAGGTTGTGGAAGATGAAGACACCGAACTTGACGAAGAGGACAATGGTGCCATGGATGGAGACGACGATGACGACGAGAATTCTAAGGATTCAGAGTGGGGGAAGAACGATGATATCGCTCCGATCGAGGGTGAGACCCGCGAGGAGCGTACGAAGCGCCGTACTTCTCACAAGGATGCTGCTACTCTGCGTTCCGACCGCCTCAAAGCAGAGAGTTCGGAAGCTGTCACCATTCTTAGCAGCAGTCGCAAGCTCCCCAAGTCCAGTCCGGTCCCATTATATCAACCATGGTCTCGCAGGCATGCCATTGCCTCACATGCCCCGAAGGACGCTTTCCGCGGAATCAATCTCATCCGCTACCACACTTGGCATTGGGCCGCCACCAGCCCCAACTCTTGGGTTCGCAGTTCGCGCATTCTCGCCGGCAGTGCTATCGTCGAGCACTGTGTCATCATGGACTATCGCCATAAGCTGATCGGCGATACCAATGGCGGTCTCTGTTTCCTTAGAAACAAAATAGAGGCCGTCACTGAACCTTATCGCGTTGTTATCAAGAAAGGTCCTCGCCAAACGACATTATTCTCAAAGAAGCCTGCTGCCGCTGCAACCAGCATTCCTTCGTCAAGCATTCCCATTCCCCTCGAATGGGCAGATCAGCTCGTCGCACCCCCGAGCACCATCGAGGACTTTGACCTTGACGATGAGGTGGCCAACCATGGCCGTGAAGTCACTCAATCTCGCCAACGCAAACAGCTTCAACGTGCCATCACCATGCTCGAAGGTATTCCAATTTTCTGGCAAGATACCACTGGTTCTGCCACCAAGGCGGACAGGCCTTCCATCAATCCTCAAATCCAATCTGTTTTCGAGAAACTGGTAAAGGTATGCTTTCATATTTCATCTCCCACATCATGCGTTTATTTCTCTTGTCATAGTATGGAAACATCAATGCCTACGTGCAACGCCTTGGATCACGCGCATGCGATATCGATCTCTCCGTTGCGGAGTCCGATGGCGAGCGCCTCGACGTTGAATACCGGGGCACGTCCGATCTCCCCTCTTTGAAGAAGAGCGTTGTGTCACAGAGGTTCGTTATTTTATCTGCCCAGGAGGAGAAAGAGTTGTTGGCTGGAGTCGACGAAGAGGATGCGAATGTTGTACAACAGAGTGAGTTCTATTCAATCAGCTATTCGATTAGCACCACTCACTACAAAAGATCCTATAGCAGGCAGGGGTCACAGCAGTCCTCCAGAACAAGCAACACCATCCTCACCTCTGGTCGACGAAGACCATGCCCAACACACGACATTCGAAGACCATTTCCATCCCTCATCCCAACAACACGAAAGCAACGACGACCTGGATCAAACTCAACCTATCTCCACACAAGGTATGTTATCTATCCCTCCATTTTCACGCGATTTCCAAGGGTATCGATTCTGCGCATTTTTCATTGACAAAATATTGCCACGATCGTCAACTGTCATCCACCAAAATCCATGTTGATTTGCGCAGAATCGATATTGAGTAAATTCGCGTGATATTGGTATATTTTATTTACATTTACTGTGCTCATCCATCGTATTCTTCTAGAGGATCCTCCGTCCACACCTTGTTTGTGTCTTTTTCACAACGATCTGTCAATCAAACTGATTTGATTTCATACAAGCGATCGTCCATCAATTGCTTCCCAAGGAAATTGCTTGGAAGCAACAAGGTTCCGTTTCTCTCATTCCAATCTCTGAATTCAATCTATTGACAACATCCAAGGTGATCAGAACGATAAACAAGAATCCTACAGCATCAAGACTCGTTCTGCATCTTCAAGGCCCCGTCGCCAGCCCTCTCCCATTCGCCCTGGTAAGTCCATCCATTCAACTCTATTTTAAATACACCACATCGATCATAGTCACAGGCCAGCCTTCGAACGTGATCCGTCCATCTATCAACTCGTCCAACAATCCATCCGATGCAAAGCGACGTCTGTCGTCCGATTCGCAGCATGCACAACAAGAATCGAACAAACAGCCTGTCTCTCCACGCCGTACGTCTCAATCATGTGCCAATGTTTCACCACTCACCCGCCTTCTCTTCCACAATAGAAAAAAGGCCTGTCAAGCGTCCAAAGACATGGGTGGGTGAGAAGAGTGCAGTGGCTGCGAACAAGATGGCCGTGGATGACGATCATTCTCAATTTGTTGCTTGAATTCAGTCATACAGTACATGTTGCCCCGTATCAAATGCAACATACGAATCAAATACGTACATCATCGTGTCGTTACATTGCTATGCATTTGCCATAGTATACATAACAATGAACAAACAATATCATCCGATTGTTTCATGTTCCTGGAATGAGTCCACTTGTATTCAGATTCGTCCGTCCAATGTTTTCTAACACGAGCCACACATTTGTCACGCGGAATCACATCATCTTCATTTCGCGTGTAATAGACGGGTCCATCTCCTACGCACAATCGATGCATGTCTGTTTTGCGTGACATCGCCTTGTTCGACGTAGATCAGGCCATTCCAAACAGTATTTCACACAGAAGCATTTGTCTTTGATTCTGCGTCGTATACACCACTGTTGTTCAGACATGCATCCATTCCACACGGTTTCTTTGACTTCGACATGTCCACTTTGCATGCTATTCGTACCCCAATACTTGTATCTTTTAACACACCTTCTTCACACAGAATCACACCCATTGATCATTGCGCGACAGACTTGGTGTAGAAGAACATCGTCTCGTCGTCGCATGATTCGTCAGACATCCACTCCAAGAATGAAATTAAATGAAATAGACTCTCAACAATATAATGTCGAATTCCGCTCGTCAGCTATGTCCAGCTGCTGTCTGATACCCTAACGCTACTCGAACGTACGCCAACCCCTGCCTATTCCGCAACCCATCGTTTCTAACAAAACACCACACTTCTTCACTACTCTTCAACAGGCACACACCTCCCATACATGAAATAGAATAGATACATAGAATCTTGTTGATCCATCACTGTCAGCTCACCCGCTATCTTTACACAAGTAATAATACCCACAACCATATCTCAACATTTCCTTACCCCGTGCACATCTCCCTTCCGCACAACTCACCATCGCATCCTCTCCAATCACAATGATGTCCTTTCTCCATCCTACTCCTTTCCTTCTCACTCTCATCCATCATAATATCACTTGTCGTTGCGTGATCCAATTTCTCCCCTCCCGCATTCAATTCCCTTCCAACAACATCCATCGCTTCTCCCTTTCTGCTCGTGTCACAACAATGGATACGCGTCTCCTTCGTTTTCGTGTGTGTCGCTCGTTTCCTCTTTTCACTCACAACATAATCCATCTTTGCTCGTTGTATCTCTGTCTCCAGCATCAAAATTTCTTTCTCTCAAACTGCAATTACGTTCCTCACGTAATCTCCAGCAATCATGCTCTCCTCCTCTGAACAAACCACGTCCCATCTCCCAATCCATCGGTCCGTTATTTATCCATGTAAGCCTTCTAAATATCCAACCCGCCTTCGCCTCTACCGTTCTGTCACAATCTAACTTTCGTAATTCACTCCCCGCCAATTCAATCCTCTTTCTTCCGTCGTCCCTGTCCCATCTTACTGGTCCCCGACTACGCCGACCCTCCCTAACTTAAACGTTCGCCTATGTTTTTCCACCTCCGCTCTCTTTTATAAATCTCTCCTCCTCTGTCCCTCCTCTCCCTTCCATTCCTCCCTTAATATCTCCCCATCCAAATCATGTCTCGTTCACGTTCCGATTCAGATTTCAGTTCCCCTCATGCATACGTTCACCTGTTCATCCTGTCGTCCCAAAAACATCCATGCCATTCTTTTCATAGGCACCCTCTTCGTCTTCCCATAGACGATGCTCACTTCCACGAGGACCACGGCGTCATCTCTGGCACTGACGTTGACGATCTCAACGATCCTCTCAACCCATCTGACCCTATTGACCACGACGCTACACGTGTCGACGAAGAGAGCAACGATAGTCCTTTCGACGTCGCAGACATCCCACAGCAGCTATTGGCCAACGATGCCCACGACCAAACAGACGTTCACGTCGCCCTCTATCAAAACAACCCCTCTCGCAAGCATGACCACCTCGCAAAGTTTAACGCTTCCCAACCAAAGTCCATTTCTCTCAGCAGGTTGATCAACCTCTCCACTCAATCTCACGTCCGATCCGCTGTCAATCTCCTCACCACTTGCCATCGTCTCTCCGTCGACGACCGCTATATCGTCAATGTCAACGACCCGGACGTCATTCCTTGCGTCGGCCCACATTATCTTGATTATACTCTCTACGTCGGCGCTCGTCGTGGCCTCGATGCCGCTCTTCCAAGCATAGAAATCCAACACAATTGGTCCTGCAAACTTACGTTCGGAATGACGCATCGACTCTGGCCTGACAAGAACAGCGACGCACTGCCCTTTCATCCACAAGGTCGAATGATGTACATCGGCACTAGACTCGACGATCAGCTCTGGATCGCCATGGTCCCTAGGCAATTCTTTCTCAAAGACGATCCAGACCGTGCTCGCCATCGTCTTCCCGTCCTGGATGCACCCACCACTGCATTGGCGACTCGTCATCGGCTCATGATGATCATGTTCTTCGCCCACGTCTTTACATCCATGCGACTCGCCGACATCCATTGCTTCGAAAGTTATCCTGACCCTCTGACGTATGCATCCGTCAAGGAATCTACAGAAATCCTGTGAGTGTTCATTTCCATCGTCTTACGTCTGGCAACGACCACCTGGCATCGTAGTGGCATTTGTGCCAGATGCTGACTTGCCATACGCTTACTCTCTGGCAAGACGCGTCGCCATCCGAGTCGTGCCTCCCATATCATCGTCCATCAGACGTGTCGTTTTCGCGCAGAAACAGACACCTCCATTTTCACGCATTTTCTGTCTTCATATTGACCATCCCCTTCGCAGAGGCCGCATGGGTGAAGCGCAACGTTCCTTCACCATGAGATTGCAAGACGTACAGCAAGTCCATCATGGCCTACGTGTCCTCTGGAGGGACTGGGTCAGGGCTGCTCCCAGATCCTGGAAGTCCGATGATTTCCTCCTCAACAATTCCCCCGTCGGTATCTCCATGCGATACGGTCAAAACCAGCGCATCATGATGCCCGGTCATGTCGATGTCGAGAGACTCAACTGGAGTCACGATCGCGATTTACAGTACATACATCAATTTACCTTTGCCCTCGCCACTCACATCAGGTGTGTATTTCTTTCATCGCATTGATCCGGACATCGACCATCGTCGCACAGTGCTCTTACCGTCGACGAGTGGGATGACATCGATGCTGGTGACATGGAGCATCGTCATGGGGATCTTTACGACCGCACCAACAACGACGATGCTCGACAACAGGTCGATCTCGACGATCTCCCTCTACTCGACGATGACGGTTTCGAAATAAACATCTATGATGTAGGTGGCTATCGAGTTCCCAGACGCCTCCCCTCCCAGTCGACCAAGTGTGGTGCTCTTCTCAACCTCGAGCGCGTTCACGAACTCTTTGAAGAACAGGACGATGATGGCGACGACATGCCCACCGATCCCACCTTTTTCATATACCCCATCGCCTACACTCGCAACCTTGGAAATCTCAAATCCCCCTCCATCATCGTGCCCTTCCAGCACATGTTACGCGAAGTAGATCTCGACCTTCGACCCGACCTTGTGCACGAAAACATGGACGTGGACGAGGACGATGACGATGTCCCACATCGGTACGGTTCCCCTGTGCTCCATGGTCAAGGTTGTCAGATATACAACACCATCTCCCACCGTGTGCGCACGGAACCCAGGTTCCACTTCGTCCAGCTTGGCATGGTCACCACCGCACTGGCTGGTTCTTCCACGAAATCGACTGCTCGCGAGCGTCATTGGACCAGACGCGTCGAATTCTGTGATCAGGCCCTTCCTCACAAACGCTTTGCAGAAAAGGTGTCTGGCAATCACCAGCCACAGGATCTGTGGTTCGAAAACACCTACACCCTCGACATTTTTCGAATGAATCCCGACCAGCGGAACGGATCATAAGTTCGTCCTTCCATACTACCACGCTCCTCGGGTTGATTCGTCGATCATGTCACAACAGTTTCATTTATGACAATGTAATATGCCGGCTGCTCAAGGCTTGGACCCATCCGCGCGTTTTAGGTCCCATCAAAGATGTCATGGTATTCCTAGAACCGAATGTAAGTCCTTGATTGTCGCATGGGTCTGACTCATCGAATGTCCTGCACGCAGGTCATACCGAATTTACTTCAATCTGCCACATATCCGATCACGGCGATGCTGGACATATTCTGGAACAAGTATGTTCCGTTCATAAAGAAAGGGAAGATGGTGGATCACTGCACCATCGAAACGGTGTCCATGCTCGAGCGTGCTCTCAACTACGGTCACACGGGAAACGCCGCCGTCCTTCCACGCAGCATTATGGATCGATCGTGGCTCTCGTTGGGCCTCCTGAACGATGGCTTCCCTTGCTTGTCGGATGCATTCATCGCCCACGGCTCCATGTCGATCGGCAACATGGTCGTTCGGAACGATGCTTGGCCCATCGATCATAAGAGCCGTCGCCCTCTAACGTCCACGAAGAGAGCACTCGAGCTGACGTACGGGCACAAGTATTATCAGGTATGTGCCGTTCTTGAAACACACCGCTTTTCACGCAGAATGTTTCGCTTCTCATTCTGCGCGAGAACGGCCCCATTTTCGTACTGTGTGAAGGACAAACCGATCTTTCTCGTCTTCTTTGCCGACCGTCTTACACGGGAAGCATCTCTTCTACATAGGAGGTCCCCAAAACGCGCAGAATCACAACCACCCGATTTTGCGTGACAGAGACTTCCATCCATCATTCTATCTGACTTGTTTTTTCTTTCCGTGTCTGACACCGTTACCGCTTCTCCAGATGTACGAGGCTTCGTTTACCATCAACCTTGCCATCAACAATCCCCCGGAAGACCTTCTCGCCTCCTCTGAGGATCGCATCGCCAGCATTGCTCACTATGCTGCCGAGGTAGCACTCAAAGTCTATTTTGACGATGTCAGGACGCTCGTCCACACGAACGTTGCTTCCCAGCTCACGCCTTTACTCACCGACGACGACAGGGGCGTCAGGACACGGGCACACGATCGACTCATGGCACTATCTCGATGGGAGGACGAAGACCTGCCATTGTCGTCCAATGCCAGCATCGTCGTCAATCTACTTCGTGCCCTCGTAGATCCAGAGACCCAAGCATACGAGATGCCTTACGCCAAGGTCGGGAGCAAGCCGCTATCATTCTTTGCAGATGCCATCGTACAACAGTGCACCTCCACCAAACGATTGCGTAAACCACCGTTCATTCGGGGTGGTAACTTTCTCGCCGTCACACGCATCGCCGTCAAAGAAATACTCTCCCTCCCAGGTCTCTCCAACATGAAATCCCCCGACGCAAACATTTTCGCCAGGGATGCGCTCATTGCTGCATGTCGTTCCCTCAAGATCAACCATATCCCGTGGATTCGTGACCATGATGGTCGTCATGGTCGTCCTACCATAACCATTTGTCACGACGTTTGGCTCAATCTCGGTGCCACCGACAAACCCCCCTCCATGGTCGTTCCATCGTTCCTGTCCAGACAACAATCAGCCTCCTCTGCAGCCTTTCGTGCTTCAGAGAAGATTCAGTCCAGCGATCCACGTGGCGACTGGTCTGCCATCAGTGTTCGTCTCGTGAAGTTCCACACCGTCCTCCACAAAACATCGCTTCCCACTGAATGGAACATTCGTCACCTCGGATTCAAGTCTCTTCCACAAGAGGTGATGGACGGTTATACTGAAGTCAAAGACAACTTCGTCTGCACAAATCCTCTCGAGCAGCTTTCTGTCATGTATGCCATCATCGCGTGTGGACTCTTGCCCAACATATATGCACCTTCCAAGATCGAACATACCGACAACAGAGAATTATGGCCTGAGATCGTGTACAATCTTCAATGGGTTTCACGCCCAAAGAAACGTGGCTTGACACGACCAGAACCCTTCATTACCATGGTCATCGGTTTCATCATGACCATGTTCAATCCTGACAATGCCTTGTGGGGAAAAGATGGCAAGTCGAAAGTGACCGTGGAATGGATCAAGAAACATTGTGAGCGTTCACCCAATCTAACATTTCAAACCTTGCACCTCACCATCCGTCGCTCGATGTATGCAGCCAACAAGGGCATCACGGCCTTACTGTTATGCCGTTTCGGACTTGCCACCATCGAAACCGGCTGTGGCTTCCGCTCTGCACAATGGCGCACCGACATTTGTCCGATATCTGACCAGGCCGTTAAGGAAAAACATGCGGAGGCCGTA
Source organism: Scleroderma bovista (assembly GCA_037178675.1). Classification (NCBI taxonomy): domain Eukaryota; kingdom Fungi; phylum Basidiomycota; class Agaricomycetes; order Boletales; family Sclerodermataceae; genus Scleroderma; species Scleroderma bovista. The sequence continues at coordinate 15,877 of JAYMGJ010000140.1, read as the reverse complement.
CGGCTGTTGAGAATGAGCGAAAAGTATGGTGGGTATGATGTCGTCCGTTTCCTTGTAGGTCCTCAGGCAGCAGAAATGTTGGCCAAGAAGAACTATGTCACGGCTCGCCGTCTCCCCATGGACGTTGCCTCGGCAAGTACATCGTCTCGTCGCAGACATGACGATGAGGACGATGAGGAGGACCGTTTCATTTCCTGTGGCTCTATCAGTAAATCTTTCAAGATGCGACGGACGAAATAAGGTCACCATATCCGTTATGTACCACCAAATAGATTCGAACGTATGAGCAATGCACCATATAGATGTGCTCGACAGCCGTTGAAGTATGCCATAGAGTCACTGTGTGAAATACCATATTTCGCATATTTTGATTGGACCCATGTGCATTTGTTGTCCGTGACACCACATACCTAACACTAAGTCGTCCTTCAATGGCAGTCCCGTGCTCAGAGACACTACCACGAATAGATCCGAAACAACGATGTCACTCATACATCCAGTACAACCAGTGTGTTCAAAATTGCGCATAAATCCATGGGGTGCTTAGGGTTAGGGGGGATGTACACCACACAGGGTAGTGCCAACGGGTAGCCAGGTTTACTGGGTGATGAGAAAAGACGATGGAGGAAGGGGTCTTTAGGATAAATCCCGAAGACTGGCTCTTTCGACTTGTAGTCTCATCAGCCTCTTTCGTCTCTTTATATATTGCATGGACAGGGATTTGGAGCGGAGTCCGAATCGCAAGCGTTGATAAGAGTGACTTATCCCATTGGTTACCGTTGGTTTGGTACTACTAGACTGGCAAGCGTCTCCGATGCGAGAACCATGTAGTGGGGGCAGAGCGGCACTACACTCAGCCGATTGTGACCCGATTGTCAGGTGAACCAACTTCCCGGCGATGTACTTAGGGTTATGAGACTATCTAGGTCAGACTGAAACCCTAATTTAGGGTTTATTCCATATCTGATGCTCAGGCTAGGGCACCTTCCATGATGTTACAATTGTAGAATGTGGCCTTCCAGGAAGGCCACATGTACACAGGTGTAGCAATAGCATCTGATTTGGATGTTGGATGTGATGCTAGCCATGAGTATGGCCTTCCAGGAAGGCCACATGCACAGAGGTGTAGCAATAGAATCTTCTTTGTATGTTGGACATGCTGCTTACCATGAGTGTGGCCTTCCAGGAAGGCCACATGCACAGAGGTGTAGCAATAGAATCTTCTTTGTATGTTGGACATGCTGCTTACCATGAGTGTGGCCTTCCAGGAAGGCCACATGCACACAGGTGTAGCAATAGCATTTGGCTTAGATGTTGGATGTGATGCTAACCATGAGTATGGCCTTCCAGGAAGGCCAGATGCACAAAGGTGTAGCAATAGCATCTGATTTGTATGTTGTATGTACTGCTTACCATGAGTGTGGCCTTCCAGGAAGGCCACATGTACATAGGTGTAGCAATAGCATCTGATTTGTATGTTGTATGTACTGCTTACCATGAGTGTGGCCTTCCAGGAAGGCCACATGCACAGAGGTGTAGCAATAGAATCTTCTTTGTATGTTGGACATGCTGCTTACCATGAGTGTGGCCTTCCAGGAAGGCCACATGCACAGAGGTGTAGCAATAGCATTTGGCTTAGATGTTGGATGTGATGCTAACCATGAGTATGGCCTTCCAGGAAGGCCACATGCACAGATGTGTAGCAATAGCATTTGGCTTGGATGTTGGATGTGATGCTTACCATGAGTGTGGCCTTCCTGGAAGGCCACATGCACAAAGGTGTAGCAATAGCATTTGGCTTGGATGTTGGATGTGATGCTAACCCTGAGTATGGCCTTCCAGGAAGGCCAGATGCACAAAGGTGTAGCAATAGCATCTTATTTGTATGTTGTATGTACTGCTTACCATGAGTGTGGCCTTCCAGACAAGCCACATGCACAGACGTGTAGCAATAGCATTTGGCTTGGATGTTGGATGTGCTCTATGTATATAGGTACACGGCCAGTTGCCGAAGATATAGAAATTATGTCAACAGTGGCAGATGTCAGCTGACAGCACAGTTTGGTCGGTGGTGTATCTTTCCACATCGGTGGGCCTTATATTATTGGAGTCAAACATAGTGCCATCACCTAATGTGGTTTCCCTAGGCTCTCAGTGACGTTTTGCGTATGTAAACGTGGTTCGGATTCCGTGTCTAGCAATGTACAAGATTTTTCATGCAGACTGGGACATCTATTCAGTGTCCCGGGAGCTAGTAACAGTGATATCACCTGTAGATAGTTAGTTTGCATCGTGGTGTCATTGTCATGGGTGTGTCGTGGTATTATCATGGGTGTGTCAATGTACTATGTCTGTTCAACATTGTTGAAGGTACATTAGCTCGATGTCATTGATCATATGCCATGGGTGTATCACCAGGAGGATGTCTCCTTGAGGTTTAGTTTACAACACAGGTGTACAGACAAAAAGCAAACAAGGTCACTGTCATTGAAGCAGGGCATAACACAAGTACTATCTACGACTAATGAGCAATGATTAAGATGCGAGAAGATGCGAGAGAGATGGTGCGACAGATTGTTTGAAAAGGTGTAGCATTCACCAGATTAATCCCTGTTGGATAGTGTTCTGCCAAGGTATGCTACTGGTGTGAGGGGCGGCAATAACATCCACAACATTCAACTTGAGCAACTTGAGAAGTCTCTTGCGACCAGGGTAATCATACAGATCTGCTTGAAGATATTTGACAAACACGCTGTAGAAAGTTAGCTTTGTATAACGAATGTAGACAACAACTTACCTTGCGTTAATGGTCTGATATTCCTCCTTGTTCTGTGACTTCATATGGGCATTCCTCCAGATAGTGTCAAGACAAGTGTCAGTAAATTTCCAGTAGTCTTTGGCGCGGAAATTTGTGGGTGACTCCTTCTTCACCTTCTTGGGGTGTTCCTCAAGAAATTCCGCATCCTCACCCTCATCATTCCCCCCCTCCGCATCCAAATCCTCGTCCTGAAATGCAGCATCATCGTTGACCTGACCGGAATAATCATCATCAGGAATACCCTCCACATCCAGCTCTTCATCAGACATTTCATGATCATCCTCGCCTGCAACCGGCACATCTTGAGAGTCAGGCTCCTCGTCAGCATGAGCGCCATTCAAGGCATTCCTCTCCTCTTCAATGTCAATGTCAAGCTGTTCTGAAAAATATTCACAAAGACTAGGACGCATGAATGGGATGATGGCAGGGGAATAAAGGTCCGCGGGGGCATGTTCTTGAAAGTTGCCGAGATTCATAATAAAGATTCGGAGGCAGGTACGCTAGTATGGTCACTGTCAGTAAAGAAAACAATAGCAATGATTGTGGACTTACTAAGAAAGCAGTGTGATGCCAGTGTGAAGCATTGACATCAATGTGACCGCCGCCTGCACGAGAAAGGATCTGAAGCACATCCATGATACTCAAGTGACGGTAAAGCGACTTGACCAACTTAAATGCAAATTAGTGTGATTGAAGTATTGTTGTATGTACTTACTCCACTCTTGATCTGGCCACAGATGGTCGTCAACATCCTTGTAACCGTTTTTGTCAAAAGCACGTGAACTTCTGGATCCTTGAACATGACCGCCGTGACCTTGAACACATCCATATGTTTCTGAATAAAATCCTGTAATTACGTGAGTAAAAGTAGGCTCGAGTTGGAAGTGTCGCACCATGATGTGAGTGTTAGCATCAGTTAGATATGCCATGAGGTTGGGCGACAGCAGACAAGCAAAAAGTCGACTTTTGAGGGAAGCCTGGCATTATGGGAATGAGCTTGAATGTAGTTTAATAATATGAACCACACACCGCAAAGTCCTTTGAGTTAATAAGGTTTTTGGCGGCAGTAGCTTTGGTCTCGGTATCCAGAACAGCGAATCTAAGTAAAGATGTTTTAATGTCTATCAACATTAGAAATATGTCACCGAGCTGCATGATGAGTAATTAGAACGATTGACGTGTATAGTAGGGAAACGTACCTCAATGAATTGGTTCAACTTTTCAAGAGGAACACTGCTGTTGTCGGCCATCTTCCGTGCAATTCTCTTCAGCTGGTGCATACGAGAAGGCTGAAGTGTCATGGATTCAGATGTAGAGGTGAGGGTCGTGGATCCAACGACAGAAGGACTGTTGTCACCATTCCTTGGAGCGAGGCTGGCAGAAATTGGTTCAAGTTCATCGTCAGAAACAGAGGGGCGTCTGCGTTTGCTGCCAGCAGAAGGCCCCACTGTCGGCCTGGCATTGCCCGGTGCCCTGGAAGGTCTCATGAGTGAAGGGACATGACTGCCTTCATGCGAACTTGGTTGCTTCCCTTTTGCTGAGCCTCTTGACCCACCAATGGACAGAGAAGCTGATCGGACGCCAGCTGGGCCTGTATTCACCTTTCCTGTGGTTGTGCGAGCTGGATAGGATGAAAACATGGTGAGAATGGGGGGTGCAAGTTTGACAGATAAAAACAATAAAAACAAGATGTATTTTGGTTTGTTTGCACCCTCACACACAACATCTTTGCACGGAACACTTGCACAATTGACAGTTGGAATTTCGACTTATTTTATGCTGAAACCTGTATGATAGTCATGCAAAGAATAAATGAGTGAAATGATGTGTGTATGGGGGGAGACACAAATGTGAACATGCCTGATATCCAGCCAAAGGAGCAACTCAGTCTTATTAAGCCAGTGCCCCCCTAACCTCTGACTTTCATGCTTTAAGTCAATCACATAGGGTATTATTTCTATAGAGCATTACCATGGATACACTAAACCTCCTACTGGATTGATCACTCCAATTGTACAAGACATTGGATTCAAGGGGTTAGTGACCATCTCTTCAGAAGCCAAAGCAGACTTGTGATGGCAAGTCAGTGCCCCCTAACCTCTGACTTTCATGCTTTAAGTCAATCACATAGGGTATTACTTCTATAGACCATTACCATGGATACACTAAACACCTATATGCATGAAAATGGCATGCCTCAGCAGTGCAATGCAGACTCTGCAGCAGCCTCCCACCACCATTTTTCATATGATTGAAAACAAATGTTAATTATACAGAATTGCATTGAATAAAAAGGACATTATGGTAAATTAAAATCATCAGGATTGTAGACATAGCCTTGCTGTGCAAAAGGGTGTATAGTATGTGGTAATAAAGGATGGTGCATGTCATTACTTTGAGAAGCATGGACATCAGAGAGAACCTGAGCTTGACTTTGATATTGAGGCACCTGCAAATGGTGTCCTTGTGGTAATGGATTCTGCTGAATGGGCAATTGATGCAGGGCTGCATATTGTCCTTGATGCAAGTCAATAGAGGAATGGTGCTGATATGGTTGGATTTGTTGGAAGTTCCAGGAAGGTGTAACAGGTGGGTGATGATAGCAGGATGATGGGTACTGGTTAGGGACTGGTGCTGGATAAGATGACATTGACATGCCCATTGATGATGTGGCTGGTGAGTAGGATGATACAGGCAGTGGTAATGGAGCTTGTACAGCCACCAATGAAGATGGTCCAGGCTCTGCATATTGAGCATGTGTGGAGACAGAAGAAGAGAAATGAACTGGGGTGGGGGGTTGATTACACTGTGTGCCTGATGATGAAGGCAATACCACAGCTGGAGGTGGAGTGGGTTTGGTGGGTTTGGTAGCTGCCTTCTGCTTTCCTTTCTTCTTGGATCTCTGTGTCTGTTGATCAAAGGCAGCAGGAGCCTCACTTCCCAACAGCTCTTTTTCCTGGTTAGTCTCGCCTGTGGTATTATTTTTCTGATGGATTTGCTTGACAGCATTTGTGCGGACCTCAGCAATATTTGTGACACATACTGAGCTATGCTGAAGGCCTTCTGGGAGGCATGACCATATGGCATCATAGTTATGGATTGACCATACATTGAGGAAATAGTGGGGAGTGGGTTCATGCTGAATCACAGACATTGTGCGGGCAGTTTCCAACCTCTCTTGTCTCTGATGTTTCTATTGTGCTAATTTGCACTGAGATGCTATGCAATTGTGTTGAAGGTTCACTAAACACAGTATTTCCTAACTGATGTTAATAATATAAATTGATTGTAGAAATTAACTCACCTCTCCAGGAACAACCATCTCCATATCTATTAGCTCAAGACATGGAACTTGAAGAAGTGGATGTAATGTTGATCCAAATGAAAATAGTTGAATGGCAACATATTCAACCTTGCATGCACGGTCTGTTGAAAGTAAGATTTCTTGAACACAACCTATGCATGACTGCAACAATTTCAATACTTTACAGTAGTCAAGAGAAAATAAAAGAGATGAACTGACTTTGCCATCATTGTAAAATATCACATGACTGCCAATTAATATCTTGTCCCCATTCTTCACTGTAAATGGTACTCCCATGTACAGTCAAGTGGCACATCACTCCCTTGCTGCCACGTCCGTCATTACATGAACAATGAGCAATCAACCCCGAACCGGCTACAAGCCCAGTAGGGAGGATCTTTTGAATGAAAATTGAGAACAATAATTTCCTGCTGCTCCCAGCTTGACTGGGTACCAAGCCTGTCCAGCTAAGTGATGATCACCCGAGAAGAAAACCATCCAGCATGAAAGTCTGAAAGCTTCCTATATAATTACCCCATCCTTAACCTACACAGATGGAGTCATGTGGAACTCATCTCTGGTGATGGTCTATTGAGCCACTCACTCTCACGGACGCCCAAACGGCCAGCACCTGCCACACCTCAAGGCAGGGCCCGACAGCCACGCCGGTTCATTTTGATCACCCCAGAACAAAGCAGCATCCAAGTATGTCATACTTGAACCCCCACTAGCCCCTCCCATGACGTTTGACAGCCAGCAGAAGTCTAAGGAAAGGCCACATGCCCTGCCTCACGGTGTCATGCACCAAACAGGTTTGGTACAGTGAACATGGAAGATAATGTTTATATCAAATGATCCTTATGCGAAGGATAAGCACAACGGACCCTCATCGTAGCCATCTATCGCACAAGAAGACTATTCTGATGCAAGAGATGATTGCCAACGCTGACAGTCATCACTCGCACAAGAACCGCCAAGAAGCAGAAGAAACTGAAGGAATAATGTCCATTATGAACGAGCAAAGAAGCTGAAGAATTGAAGGAGAAACGAAGGAAAGAAGAGAAGAAACGATTTTAGCGCTGAAATGTCATTTTTAGGTGCCCAGTGCCGGCATTCCGATATTTTGAATAGCTCCACCGTTCCTGAAGCTATCAGGCATGTGACTATACTGTCAGAGAGCCTAGAGCGTGGTCTATCTGCCTGTCAAGTTCCGACACAAATCCGTTCATTTCCCACGGAGATATTCCCCCCGCAATCCAGACACTTGTCTCATCGCTCACTATGGAGTCCGTATTTTCTCTGGATCATTTCTCCGCTATTGCTGCAGATCTCCACTATGTCCTACTCTTAGGACAGCCTCTCCCTGAGTTCCTGTGCACTGCCTGGCACATATCTTCCCAGCCTGCTCCCTCAGTCCCCCTCGTTCTCGGTCAGCGTGTTCTCCTCGTCAGTCCTGCATCAAGGACGTACTTTGGTCATCTTAGGTCTATTGTCAAGCTTGAGAAGTCTTCTCTGGTCGTCTCTGTGTCCCCTGAGCCCTCAGCCTATGGTCCCTTCCTCCCAGATACTTGCCATGTCCATCTTCCTTTGTCATCCGTCTTGCTTTCCCGGATGTGTCGAATTCAATACACTATCCGCTTCCCTGCTTTCAGACGACGTCCCCTAGCACCATGACAGTTATACCCCCACTTTAGAGTGCTATTAGGAAGAAGAACCCTCTCTCGTTCTTTCCCAGAAGAGAGCTCGTCAAGGGAGCCCATGGTTGCGCTACAGCAGCGCTAGAACACATGCATTACACCTTAGTGTATGCTGACCCCCCAAAGACCTCTGGACCCCTGGTACCCTTCTTGTGGCTGTTCTGTCTCGGATCAATTCCCCTATTAATCCCAGATCTTCCCCATTGTTGTCCCATCAAGTTCCTGATGGTACACAGCCTCCCATCAAACTTCTTAGGCTGTGCATCAATGACTCCCTTCTGCTGTGCAGTGACTCATCCCTTGCTTACTGATGCTCTCTTGTCATCAGTATTACTCTATCCCTTTCGCATTTTTGGTATATTACTCAGCTGATGACTCACTCCCTTACCAATCAATCTTGTCATGCAGCTTACTCATTCCTTTACTCAGCAGCTTATTCATGCTCCCTATGCTTACTCATTCATGCTTATGCCTTGCTTACTGATCACCTACAAACCCCTTACAAAGCTCTTACCAATCCCTTACCAATCCTTGACAAATTCTGCTTACTCCCTTCTCTTTTTGTACTTTAATGCTGTGCCCCCCCATGTATTTAAACCCCTGGGCTCAGCCCAGTGGGAGAGAGCCCAAAATAGCACGAAATTATCCCTCCATCAGACTCTCCCAATCAGTATCCCTCCAGTCCTTGAGTCCTTGTAGGCTTCAGTGAAGGTCTAAAGGCTCAATATCTTCAAGTTTATTCAAGTTATTCAAGATCTATCCTTCTTACTAGGCTCAAGCAGAGTCTAGGCTTCATTCTAGTCAATCTTCCTTGCCTCTGGACATCTGAGGCATCCCTGTTCCCTTGCTGCACTATTCTCTCTGTGTAGCACCCCCTTCCCAACCAACTCCTGTCTGGATTCCGCGTAGGAAAACCACCACTCTTTCTTTGTCTATTGGTGTTGTGTTTTGGTTGTTGTTTCAACCTAAACCCTCACTTTGACTCACAACGGATCGGACCATCAGTATATCAAAGGGGGCCTTTCACCTGGACATTCCTTTGTCCTCTCCTACCCCACCTATGGCCTATAAAACCCCAAGCCCAAAAGCACGGTGATGCACCAATGCCCTCTGCTCAGACCTCCACCTCTAAGACAGATGGTAAATGCCCCTATTCACCTTCCCCCCACCCAGACACTGACGAGAATCTCAGTGAATGGCAGGAAGTATCGCATAAGCGTAAGAACCCATGCCGTGTAGAACCCTCAGCCCCCACCAGTGTACCCTTGCCCATGTCCACCCCTACTGCACAGGCAGCTCCTGCTCCTGCCACCCAAACGGTGCCCGCCCCCATCACTGCCCTACCCAGCATCCCGATTACCACCACTGCCCCAGCACCACTCCCTCCCAATCCCTCCTCGTATGCAGCTGCAGCAGCTGTCCCTCTGCCTCCTTAGAACGACTACACCTTCCCACCTGACCTTGAAGTCACCCCTACCCCCCAAGGCGGATTCCCCGTGCCCCAAATTGGTGCCTCCGTGTGGAAAAACTTGAGACAATCAATCAAGTCATCATGGATGGTCAAACAAGGCCCCAAAGTCTGGGTACGTCTGTGGAGGGCTAAGTATGAAGAGGACCATCAGCCCAACCTAGCCAGAATTAAAGTGCTCTTTGAGAAGATCACGTGCCCAGAGGTAGCTGCTGCGATCCGAGTTAGTGCGCCCATTGCCGCTGAACACCTCAAAGAAAAACTTCCTCCACCCTGGCACTTCTTAGTGTCGAACATCCCCCAGAACCTTGCAGACTTCCTTGGCCGGCAGGTTGTTGTCTCTACCCCGGAGACCACTTGCTTCTTCTCACCCTTTGACCCCCCCCCTCCAAACCTACATCTGCATGTTGGAGAACTTCACCCTACCCTGCACAGCTGAGGCTAACACTATCGTGGCGGACCTCATCAAAAGCACCCTCCTTGGCAACCACGATACCATCTCCTTTGTCAAAGAGAGGTTGATACACCCCATTCCTGGTGCAGCTGAAAGAGCTGACCACTCCATTTATGCCCAGGGCTTCAACATTGCAGTCTCGTCTGCAAAGAAGAAAACATTATGGAATGTATACTGTCGCAGCCCCCCTGAGCTGTCACTCTATGACTTTCTCTCATGCGCAAATATTGTATGCTCCACTGAATTCATATCAGAGGACTACAGAAGAGGTACTGCATGCACAGGAGATAAACAGTTTGTCTGCTTTGGATGCAAATCCCTCAACCACCCTGCAGGCCTATGCCCCTTCACCGAACTACCTGGCTGGTTTGGCCCAACTGCGAAATCAGCTGACCCCGACGAGCGAGACATGGTAGAGAGGGATCATGGATCCCTGAACAAGCACGGTCAACAGAGCCCTGCACAAGGACACCCCAACAAGAGAGGCTCTGTTAGAGGAAGAGGTCATCAATGAGAATGGATAACAAATAGATATACTTGGCGCAACCCTGCCATGTCTAACCCCTCGCCTTCTGTACTTTAGGGCCATAACTCAGCTGCGTATATACCATCTACAGACCAATACCTGTACATATAAGTCAATGGTCATCCTTACATACCAATACACTGTATGACACCTTTTGCGGAGCTTTTACCGTGTGCAAGTTTGTGCAAGAGGACTGCCGACTCACCCAGTCATCCATGCCTGGGACATGGTACACCAAGCTCTCGGTCAGAAGGGGGCCCAAATATACTAGTATGGGAATCCGCTAAGGACGAACAGCTAGGAAAGCCCCAGACCACACTTATCTACCACGATTGGGAACTAATTGACTTTGACGGGCGCAACTGCTCCTCTGGTGAGTCCTAAGTCAAAGTATATAGTCTCACCTTTCCAGGAGGTAATAACCTGGCCACCTGCCTGGCCAAGCCTGGTCACCAGGTAGGAATTTGGGCTACTAACATCACTGACATCACACAAGACATACACACGTCCGCAACTACAGGCGGCTCCTCCTTCGTTCCCAACTCTGGAGGGGGTCCAGCTCCGCCTGCAGCCACGACCCCTGATGATGGAATGGGAACCTCCACTAGCAGGCCCCCGGTCCCCAGACCCAATGATGGATCTGCCCGGGTGTACAGGGAGTGCCCATACTCTCCACACCAAATTGGTGAACCACAACCAACCCTGCCAACTCAGCCGACCAGGCTACACGACCCCTCGCCACCCTGTGATCAAGGGGGGAGCCAAACTGGCACGCACATGAGAGCCAGAGACAACCTTGACCCCTATCACCGCTGCTCAAGCTCCCCTAATATACCCCACCTTCCAAACCGGAGGGAAAGCCCAGCCCCTCAAGTGTGCAGATGACGTCCTCTTCCACAGCGGGCCACTGAGAAAAGAACAAAGGCAAATCTTAAGATTGCGTCCTTAAATATGAGAGGGAGGTACCACGATGGAATGGAAAAATGGTTCCATATCAATCAGATGATGCGAGATGAAAAAATTGCAATCCTAGCACTCCAAGAAACCCACTTGGACCCTACTCAAGCTGCTGACATCAATAACATGTTTCCCGATACTTTACACATCGTAGCATCTATAGACCCAGCCAATCACACCTCCAGAGGTGTCGCTCTAGCTATCAATAAAAGGTTACTCGGAGTGCAAGACATCTCTCATTACAAACTACCTCCCGGTAGGGCGTTACTAATATCTACACCTTGGCACCTACAAGAGAAAATTAACATACTTAATGTCTATGCCCCAAATGACCCCAGAGAGAGCACCCTCCTCTGGGAACAGATACATGATGATCTTCTAAACCTCCCCCAGCCAGATGTTATTCTAGGTGACTTCAACTTTGTTGAGGACCCACTAGATCGACTACCAGCACACTGCGACAACCCAAATACAGTAGAAGCCTGGAAAGCTCTAAAGTCACATTTATCCTTAATAGATGGCTGGCGAACATCCCTCCCCAAAACCCTTAACTATACTTTCGCCCAATCTGCTAGGCAAGGAGGGCACCAGTCTAGACTAGATCAAATATATGTCCATGGAGATATGCTACCACACTGTAAGGAATGGATTATATCCCCACCTCTGGTTCCCACAGACCACCAAATGGTCTCAGTCAGAGTATCCAAACAGAACATGCCCTTCCTTGGCAAAGGAAGATGGACCCTAAACCCTTCACTGCTGCGTGACAAAGAAATAATAACTAACATCAGCGCTGAACTACAACTCCTACAGGAGTCTCTCGAGAACTGCAGCCTCAATCGCACAAATGAAAACAACCCGCAAACAGCCTTTAAAGCTTTCAAGGACAGAGCCATCACAATTGTGAGGAACAGAGCCAAAAAGGTCATTCCGATGACCAGACAAAAGCAGGTAGTTCAGTCACAAACCCTCGCAAAAGTGGGTCATCGGACATGTACATTTGCCTGTAAAGGTGGGACTAGCCGACGCCGGCCGATGCTCGCAGAACCGGACCAGGCCGATGTTTTCTATTATTGCAAATCTAGTACAGGCCTGAGGGACATTAATCACTGCAAAACTGGGATGGGCTGATGTTTGATAAAAATTGCAGAACTGGGACTGGTGGGAGCATTGTAAAACTAGGTCAGGCCTGTTGAACAAAAAAATTGACAAGTGTTGCAAAGCTGGGACTGGCCGATGTTGTAGATACATTGCAAAACTGGGTCAGGCCTGTTGAGAAAAAAGTTGTCAATTACTGCAAAACTGGGTCAGGCTGACATGGCAGAATGGGGTCAGGCCTTTTGAGGAAAAAATTGTCAAGCATTGCAAAACTGGGTCAGGCTGACATTGTATATACATTGCAGAACTGGATCAGGCCTGTTGAGAAAAAAAGTTGTCAAGCATTGCAAAACTGGGTCAGGCTGACATTGTATATACATTGCAGAACTGGATCAGGCCTGTTGAGAAAAAAAGTTGTCAAGCATTGCAAAACTGGGTCAGGCTGACATTGCAGAACTGGGTCAGGCCTGTTGAGGAAAAAGTTGTCAAGCATTGCAAAACTGGGCCAGGCTGACATTGCAGAACTGGGTCAGGCCTGTTGAGGAAAAAGTTGTCAAGCATTGCAAAACTGGGCCAGGCTGACATTGCAGAACTGGGTCAGGCCTGTTGAGGAAAAAGTTGTCAAGCATTGCAAAACTGGGCCAGGCTGACATTGCAGAACTGGGTCAGGCCTGTTGAGGAAATAGTTGTCAAGCATTGCAAAACTGGGTCAGGCTGACATTGCAGAACTGGGTCAGGCCTGTTGAGAAACAAAGTTGTCAAGTACTGCAAAACTGGGTCAGGCCTGTTGAGCAAAAAAGTTGTCAACCATTGCAAAACTGGGTCAGACCCAAAATTGATACACATTGCAGAATTAAATTACTGTGCTGACTACCAAAAATGTGGACCATTGATTAGGCAATATTGTGTACTGTTGGTGTGATAGTGTTGACTACCAAAGATGTGCAGCTTGGATTATCTAATGTTGTGTTCTATTGGTGTGGTAGTGCTGATTACCAAAAATGCGGACTATTGATTAGCCAATGTTGTGTAGTGTTGTGGTTGTAGTGTACTACCAAAAATGTGTAGTATTGATTACCTAATGTTGGGTACTCTTGGTGTGGTAGTGCTGATTACCAAAAATGCGGACTATTGATCAACCAATATTGTGTGGTGTTGTTGTAGTGTACTACCAAAAAAAGTGTAGTACTGATTACCTAATGTTGTGTAGTATTGATGTGATAGTGTTCATTACCAAAAATGCGGACTGTTGATTAGCCAATATTGTGTAGTGTTGTTGTTGTAGTGTACTACCAAAGATGTGTAGTATTGATTATCTAATGTTTTGTACTGTTGGTGTGGTAGTGTTGATTACCAAAAATGTGTAGCTTGGATTACCTAATGTTGTGTACTGTTGGTGTGGTAGTGCTGATTACCAAAAATGCGAACCATTAGCCAATATTGTGTAGTGTTGTTGTTGTAGTGTACTACCAGAAATGTGTAGTATTAATTACCTAATGTTGTGTACTATTGATGTGGTAGTGTTGATTACCAAAAATGCGAACTATTGATCAACCAATGTTGTGTAGTGTCATTGTTGTAGTGTTGATTACCAAAAATGTGTAGCTTGGATTACCTAATGTTGTGTACTGTTGGTGTGGTTGTGTTGATTACCAAAAATGCGGACTATTGATTAGTCAATATTGTGTAGTGTTGATTACCAAAAATGTGTAGTTTGGATTACCTAATGTTGTGTACTGTTGGTGTGGTAGTACTGATTATCAAAAATGCGGACTATTGATTAGTTGTTGTAGTGTACTAACAAAAATGTGTAGTATTGATTATCTAATGTTGTGTACTGTTGGTGTAGTAGTACTGATCATCAAAAATGCGGACTATTGATTAGTTGTTGTAGTGTACTACCAAAAATGTGTAGTTTGGATGACCTAATGTTGTGTACTGTTGGTGTGGTAGTGTTGATTATCAAAAGTGCGGACTATTGGTTAGTCAATATTGTGTAGTGTTAATTACCAAAAATGTGTAGTTTGGATTACCTAATGTTGTGTATTGTTGGTGTGGTAGTGTTGATTATCAAAAATGCGGACTATTGATTAGCCAATATTGTGTAGTTTGGATTACCTAATGTTGTGTACTGTTGGTGTAGTAGTGCTGATTATCAAAAATGCGGACTATTGATTAGCCAATATTGTGTAGTGTTGTTGTTGTAGTGTACTACCAAAAATGTGTAGTATTGATTACCTAATGTTGGGTACTCTTGGTGTGGTAGTGCTGATTACCAAAAATGCGGACTATTGATCAACCAATATTGTGTGGTGTTGTTGTAGTGTACTACCAAAAATGTGTAGTACTGATTACCTAATGTTGTGTAGTGTTGATGTGATAGTGTTCATTACCAAAAATGCGGACTGTTGATTAGCCATTATTGTGTAGTATTGTTGTAGTGCACTACCCAAAATCTGTAGTGTTAATTACCCAATGTTGTGTAGTGTTGATTACCAAAAGTGCGGACTTCTGATTAGCCATTATTGTTTAGTGTTGATTACCAAAAATGCGGACTATTGATTAGGAAATGTAGTGTAGTGTTTGTGTATTGGAGTTGATTACCAACATTGTGTAGTTTTCATTAACTAAATTCAGTAGTGTCAACACTTGATTACATAAGCTCTCCAAGCGCCACTACTCCCAAAACATTACCATATTTGGTCAATAGTTGACTTCAAATATTCCCACCTTTGTTCTGGTACTTTTCTTCCCCTTCTGTGCTTCATCCCTGGTCCAAATGTACTGTAAAAATGATTCTGTATCCCATATTACCCTATAGGATCACCATTGGACCCTCATCTAAATGTGCAAGGGGCTCTGTATCCCCAGAGAGTAGTGCAGGCTTAAAAACACCAAAAATGTTCGCATTTTTGATACATTCAACATATCAACTTAAAGAATGCATCCCCATACAGGGGATATATGTACCTACAACATATTTACAGTCCACAGCATGGGATCCATGTCCTGGTGCGATGTTTTATGTTTTTCCTTTGCAAACATATCACCATGGCAGGCAATTACTAGGAGGTATGGTGGCTACTGGATGGTCTCCAGTGGTATTACTATGCTATACCAAAGTCCCAATACAATCTAGTGAGCAGCTGACCACTCCAAGAGGAGCAGCATAGAAAACAGCACTTTCATAACAATAGGTGCTGTATGATCCTCCAGATCAGGTATGCACAATATGACTATCTCAAAAGCTGGGGGATACCATACAGTAGTGGATACAATTTACTCAAGTCAATACCGCTTGATGTGGGGGAGGGAAGGGCACAATAACATACAGAAGGCGTGGGAAAATACCCCACAAAATGCGGAGATATGCAAAAACATTACATATCACACAACACATAACATCTACTGACCTAGAAATGCTACCAACAGCCTACTAATATCACATAATGCTTATACTCAGCTGTTCCTGACATGCTTAGAGGCACAAATCATTTGAACCAAGAACATGTTGTTACTGTCCATATACACTGCAGCTTTGCACCTGCAGTACTG